>CAKAOH010028504.1:0-13537 GCA_916701665.1 Sebastiscus tertius | reverse complement strand
ACTACTTGTATATTCTACTATAAATGTAGGAATGTGTATTTTTAAAAAAACAATACATGAATTGCCTTACCTGTCTCTGCTGCCACTTTAAACAGAGAACAGTGGACAAAAGACATGATTTCAGGATGTATATACAAACAGGAAAGAAAAGAATAGACAATATTATGATATATACAATAAGTTATACCATATAATAGTAATAATAACCTACTAAGAAGGAAAAAAATATGACATGACTTTTACCTTGAAAGTAGAAGCTATTCGCACATGTACCAACAAATGTAACAGTGGAGCAACCACCGGTAGCCATCAGGTCCACCTGGTAACAAACAAGTCTTTATTGAGGTGTTATAGACTACAGGACGTACACTGTGAGATTCATCGACCTGCAGAACCGGAGAGTCCGGCCCCATTCCCACAGACCCACAGTTTTATTCGTATGCAACACATGCCGCCAATACCGAGTACCGATCCGATACCAGTGTTTAATTAAGGTAATGTAATTAATGTAATGTAATGTAAGGCAACATCAGGCTTGACTTAAACATTGCTTATAACTTTGTCAAACTTAATGTGACAACTAAATACATAGATATAAATCTATTTAATTGTTATTTATCATTAAAATAATAAATCATACATCAGCAACTTGGCAAAAAAAAAAAAAATCTTCAAAATTAACAGGAATTCAGGTTAAACTTAAAGAAAAGTCAATTTTTTTGTATAACCCCAAATCACAAATTTGCCTCAGGGGGCTTTACAATCTGTACATGAAACGACACCCTCCGTCTTTTACAGTGTGACCCTCTCATCGAATAAGGAACCCCCCCAGAAAAAAAGAATATTAAAAATTAAAATTCGAGTATATAATGTACATAGTATATAAACATAAAATGTAATTTATTAGCCATTGTCAACGATATCCGATCCGGCTATTTGAGTCAATATCGGCCCGATCCAGTATCAGTGCATCCCTAATTAACACTGTGGGTAAATATACAAACATACCACCTGAACCCTATAATGTTTCAGTTGGACTATTATTAGTAGTATTATAGGCCTACTATAGAAGATGCATAGCCAAAGTATTATATAACAATAAAATAACAACTGATTATGACTGACACAGTATAACATGCTTAAAGGTCTCATATAATGCTCACTTCCAGGTTCATAGATGTATTTCAATGTTGTACTAGAACATGTTTACATGCTGTAATGTTAAAAAAAACTTCTCATACTGTCTGCCTCGATCTGCCTGCATGAAGTCTCTTTCACCCTCTGTCTGGAAAAACTCTGATTTAGAGCCTGTCTCCTCCCACTCTGCTCTGATTGGTCAGCGTTTCCTGCTGTCCACTGTCAATCAAACGCCCTCTACACAGCGTCACTTTCTTCCCTGCCCCTGCAGCTCTCCCTGAGCTAGAGAAAGCAGGCAGCAGGAAGAAAACCGTGAATAATAAACTACTTAAAAGTTTATAAACCAGAAACTTCACACAGCGCACGTTCCCGGAGGAATCTGATCCGAAATTGGCGAGAAATTAACAACATCTGCGGACAAGATTCCAGGTTTTCCTGACGGTTTTGCTCCGATAAATATGCTATTTTTTAGCTCTGTCACGTTAGCTCAGTATTTACATTCTGCATCAACTCTGTAAACCGTAAACTACACACTCTGTTTTACATTTGTCTTTACAGGTCCATCTGTGAGAAATGACCGACAGAATCATCCCAGTGGAGAAGAAAACATTAGCTGTGAGCAGATAGTTCTATTGACATGGGAGATACAGAGCTAACATGTTAGTATGTAGCTACATGTAACGTCATGTAAACACAAGCGAACATCAGGGTGGAAAATAGAAGATGTGAAACAGTAGTCAGTTAATTATTTCTGGTAAAAGACACCTGATAAACGTATGAAAGTAATCAGATATCATGACTATAGACCGGTTATCGTCACACTTACCATAGCTTACCATACCGAAATAGACTTTATCCTCTCTGTCAACATAACTGAAGGTGGAATTACTGATCTTATATAAAAACTACTCAGTAACCACAGTATCAGCAGCTAGTGGGAGGACTTACGTTATAAGGTACTGTGCCCATGTTTCAGAGTAACGGTTCTACTTGTCAGACAGTTATTGCCATATTTATGTTGTGTAATGTTTGTCAAAGCTGCAGGTTATCTGTTCACGTTCAAAATGCTGTGTATAATTAATATTGTCATCTGTCTACTTAAATAAAGTTTGACTGTGAAACAGAAATGTGTTGTGTTGCTTACAGTTACTATTTATTTACTACCTGTACTCTTCTACATGCATGACATCAAATTAATTTTTCATATCACCTGTTTAAACAGTGTAATTACATAAATTGTAATTACTGTATGTTTGGAGTGATAAAAGGTTGAACCTTAACGTACCTTTAACTTTAGGTGCAGCGTAAACAGCGAGCTTCTCTTTCGTCAGACAGCACAGAATTCACAATCCCCTTTTGAGATGAGGACGACACTCCCTGATGTCCCTCTGAAAGAGTTCTAGACTAAATGTGCTCTCTTGGTAAATAGAGGTGAAGACCAGGTGCGCGCTTCTTATTCTGACATTAGGTGGAAGTGAAAATGAGGAAGTCAAGCACTAAACTAAAAATGCTATTCCTGTTTTAGTTTCTCCATAAATGTCTCGTGATGAAAAAAAAAAAGAACTTCTACAAATGATCTTAAAATAGTTGTCAATGTGTCTATAATCAGTTGTGTGTTTCAGTTTTTGGTAGTTCTAATTTTGAAGAAATAGGGGAGACCGGGGGAACTTGTAACATCTCAAATATCTCCAATCAGAAATGAGACAGAACCATGAAACTCATTATGGTGTGTGATGATACTTGCCAAAGGACAAACTGATGTCTCATGCTTGTCACAGTTTTTCAGGTATGAAAGTATTTGATTTTTCAATGGACATTAAATTGTTTTAACTATATGTATATTGTGGTCCTTAGTATCTATGAAGATATTACTTATATTGTTTCAATTGCTCCCATATGCTGTTACAATCGCCCCTGCACCTGGGGACAGATGTAACATTTGACTTATAGTGTTTCAATCAATAATGTAACTCTAACATTGCTTGTAAACACATCTGATGACAAGTAGAACGCAAATACAAGTAAGACATGTAATACATGGTCTAGCCACTAGAGGGCCAACACAAGCTGAGCAGAAAATGACAGAGAAGTCAAACACAAAGTGGGTTTTATGAATAACCACCTTCTTTTTATTCTGGAAACTGTAACTACTTACTGTGCCGCAAACCACTCGTCCATAATCTTGGGGTCCTGAACCCACCACCGCTAAAGCTTCACAGGTGGGGTCACAAGACCAGCCGAACATGTGGAGGCAGAGCGATCCATAGGTTTGGAGCTGCAACTGAAAAGGTTCGGTCACCCCTGAGCTTTAACTTTGACCTCGGGGCAGTCAGAAGCAACTGCTCAGCGGATCTGAAAAGATGTGGTTTTAAAAGGTCTGAGAGATAAGTTGGAGCTTGCCCATTTAACAATTTATATTTTATGTTAAATCTTAAAATCAATCCTAAAAGGAGCCGATGAAGAGAGGCCAGAATAAGGGAGATGTGCTCACGTTTATGTATACCACTTACCTTCTGAACAATCTGCAGGTGAGACAATTGTCCATTATTAACCCTTACATTCTTTACAGAAGGTTTAAGAAAAGGTTCCAGGGGGAAAGATTGACCTTCTTGTTTTTGAGGGGTCTAAGGTGTATGTTTAAAAAAATAAATATAAAAATAAATATAAATATATATATATATATATATATATATATATAACCTATATCTCAGCATTTCATTCATTTCTGTGAAGAAAACTAAATAAAATTGTTATTTTTAAAAGTTTGGATTATTATTTAAGATATAAACAGGATAAGGGCGATAACGGTGAAGGGCTGAACACAAGCTATATTCACAGAACCTTCCCTCTCTGCTTACCAGCCTGCATTGGAAAAGTACGCAGTTAAAACAAGCAAAAAGCTAATAGAAATATGGCCAGAAAATACTGAAACTGTCACAAAAAAATTATTAAAAGTTCCTATAAATAACAGGAAAACTCATTTTCTGATGCAATATTCACAGGAAATAATCTGCTCAAAATTCATCCAAATTGCTCCTTTTACAACCTTCCTGCAGTTATTGCGTTCACTATTTTGAGTTAATTGTTCAGTATATCAGTTTTTATTGTCATGCACTGATATGATATGAAATATCCATAAAATATGGATAACTTAGTCAGGGATTGTCAGTTAACTCAATGATTTACACTTCTGTAAACAATATATCTGTCAGCACAAATGGTTATACTTTCTCACACTTGTTGAACCACAAAGCCCCCACCTACGCACATGTATGCAAGTTCCTGTTGAGCCAGTTTACCTAACCACAAACTACACAACTTCAAGCTATAAAACGTGGGTCAGTCGTCCTGAGTGATAGACCAAACAAACAAGGTATTAGGCCGTAAGTGTTTGCATTCTTTATAGACAAAAAGGGAGGAATAGGACTTTATAGGACAGTAAGGTGAAAACTTATAATGAATACACTATGTAAGGTATTTGTGCTTTAAGAAAAACAATGCAACAGTTGCACTAATAGAAAAGTTTATTTGTTCCATTTTGTAGTTGTTTTTTTAGTTTTATTTTGTGATTGTGCAGCGAGGGAACTTGAAACAAATATGATTTCAGTCTCTGTAACTTCAGTTTACCCTCTGAGACCCACAATAGACCTGTTTTTGTGTTTTTCAAGGAGGTACAGGGTTTTTTTTAGGGGGAGATAGCAAGTCACAGGCACTGTGTGTCAAGTTGTTCTAGTCATAAATCAGAAATAAACATGACTTGATTAATTAATTAATTAATTAATTAATTAGTTAAATAAATTTGAATTAGAATAAGAATATGATGATAAAAGTATATGATGGCCATTCCCATGCTCTATTATGTCTCATATGTTGGTTGATACCATTTGTTACACAGATTTGGTGCTAAATTTAACAATTTTTTACCACTCGATAATTGATCAAAATGATCAATAATCCCTCCAAAATACCACATTAAGACACCAAGACCTTGAGGAACACCATAGAAAAAGTCATGCTGTGATTTGGTATCAAATACTTTTGACATTTTTACAAGAATTGTATTTTTCAGTGACTGGATAGCGAGCACTTCTGTTCTGGAAACTCAAAAAACAAAACCCTTATTTTCAATCTAGCTAGGAAAGCCATCCATCCTCTGAATGCTCTAGGTCTCTAGTTTGTGGCTGTAAAGTTTCATGAGGCTGTGATTATCCTAGAGGTCACCACAGGTCATTTTATACAGTGAGGTCAAATTAAAAAAATGGTCTCACTGCAATGGAATGGCTACTATGGGGACTAACATCATCACACATGAATACAATTGGGCTCATTGGATCCACAAGAGTCTTTACAGTGATACCCAATTTATGTAATCCAAGACTGTTTAGGGACCCCAGTATGCAGAAATATTCAAATACACCATTTTAGAATAGGCAAAAAAAATAAATTTATACTGCATGTGTTTTGCCCCAAACTGCATGTGATTATCATAAAGTGGGCATGTCTGTAAAGGGGAGACTCGTGGGTACCCATAGAACCCATTTACATTCGCATATCTTGAGGTCAGAGGTCATGGGACCCCTTTGAAATTGCCATGCCAGTTTTTCCTTGCCAAAATTTAGCCTCCTTTCAATGGATTCCTTAGGTTTTTTCTAGTTTCATGTGATATCTGCACCTTCACTTTAGCTCTAAAACTGAATCTGTTAAAGTAAGTAAAGTAAGTAAGTAAGTAAGTAAAGTCGGGTCTCAGAGGGCGCTAAAGTGCCTATAATACTTTTTATTTTTTAACAACCACACAACACATTACTACTTGTACATGAAAGAGGATCAAAGTGTTGTTGTCTTCAGTTCCCCTCAGTTCTGTGACGCTTGACAGTATCTTTTAAATAATTGTTTTGGTTTTCTGATGTGTAACTTCAGCGTTGGTTTCAACCATGGCAGGGAGCTGTTTTCAGCAAAAAAGCTCTAAAAATTGACAGTAAATTACCTGTTCAGCACCAAACAGTAGACAAAATTAGAGTCTAGCAAATTAACATAGTGGAGCATTTAAAGCTAAAACGAGAGTGAAACATTCGACTTACATTTGCCACGTGGCCAGAAATGTTCAATCAGGCTTCCTATCTGGATTTTTTTGTGATTTTTCGAAGGACTGAGCAGGTCTCTACAACGGAACCACCAGTAAATCTTTCACAGTAATGCCGGCACAAATGGGTAAATATGATAAATTTTCCTGCCGCAGAGCGCTGACAGATCTGTCTTTGTCGGCTGCCAACTCCATAACGAGAATATGTTCAGGTGGATCTGCCCCACAGTGCTCTGGTGGATGGTGTGGGTGTGGCATGATATGACGGTGCAAGCAGCTGGAGTTCAGACCCAGTACTGGATGAAAACATTAGAAAAACAGGAACTAAATCCTTAGTGTTAACGTAAAGATGATGACCTTGCATCAATATGAAATATTGCATTATCTGTTCGGTTCAGAGTGAAGAATTCCTTATCGTGAAACATTATGATCTCTGAAGGGTTGTCAAACAGTGGTTAAACTCTGCCTGACTTCAGTCATTAGAGATAAACAAAAGCATAAAGCCAGTCATTGACAAGACAAGGGGTCATATACAGTATGGTGTGATGAACTAGCATTGGGTTGCACATTAGAGCACATTATACTTTATTAGGAGGCTGCATCAATAAACCAGCTACTTGCATTTTGTTTCATAAATGACAATTACAATGTAGGTCACAGGGTTAAGTGAGCTTATGTGTTATTCCTCTTTATCTAATGGTGCTTCATGAGGCCACAGGTTGTCAACGAATTAAGATGTGTGTACACAGTACGATTTTAACCCGTTGCCGTGCAGTGTACGGGGGTGCCGAGGACCGATTAACTCCTGGGTCTCATCAAAAATCAAGTCTGGGTGAGAATGTCTGATGTTGAAAAACCCAATGACCCAAGGTTACATGATGTGTCCTACTGTACCGTAAGGTCTATCTCATAATCATGGTTATCAGTAAATCAGTATCTTGCCACTTTGTAGTGGAGATAGTGGAGATAGTTGGATTTGTAAAAAAAAAAAAAAATGTTTGTTATTAGTGTATGGTGCAGTAGATGGAGAGTTGTGAAAAAAACATTGATTATACATTTTAGAAAGCAAAGTGGCAGCTGGATTCTCGCGATATTAGGAGATCACGCGATAATTGCGATCACATGTCACACGAAAATCAGAGGCGGGCTCCCGTTCATTCCTATATGAGAGAGTCTTGTAAGTGTAATCTACTCAGCTTAATCTCAAAGACATGAAGCTCTGCAGTTTCTGTGTGAGTGTATGATTGCGTAACACAATGATTGGTGGTGGTTGGCTGTGATTCAAGGGGGACCAGCTAAAATCTTAACTAAGGGCATCAAGTTGGTCAAGGTCGGCTCTGCGGCAGACAGACAAAGTTAGCGATTAGATGTAAACAAAGTGGCGCATTTAGCTGCTTTCCCGAAACGGGGATAAAAGGAGAGTAAATATTGGACTTTGATTTGTTAGGTGGCCAAAAACTGAACTCCCATTGAATGCTAATATTGCTCCGTATCAGCTGGATGTGTAAATGTGTAACACATTTGCCATGCCCCCAGTCAAAGCAATCACACCCTTTGATAGCCCAACTCACCCTCTGGCCCCTCCCAAACACTAGTGACAGTATAGGTAAACTACTGAGACATAAAAAACATCTCAGCCCTGTTGGGAAAACCCTTTGTACCCTAGAGGTGAACGCAAGTTTGCCTAAAGATAATGGTAGTCACACACAGGGACACCACACCTAGCAGGTCTATCTAGAACTACCCCGCGCTACACTCTGCTGAGGATGACAAGCAAAACAAAATATCCCTTGTCATGATGTTTGTGTGATGTGGATGTTTGTGAGATACATCCCAGAGGGCTTTCCACCACAAGTCACTATTTCTGGGATACAATGTACTAGGGCAAGTGGCCGGGCCTTTCCCTCTATTTTCTGCTTCACTTGTCTGTGCCAATAACAAAATCATTTACATGAGAAGATGAAACAACTGCCCATGAAGCACCATATAATGATTTAAAAAAACAACAACAACAACAACAACATTTCAATTTGATAGTATTGATGATAGCACTCATTACATTATTTTTTTTCACTACTATATTTATTGCGTTTTTGTTCATTTTGAAACAACAGAATAAACATTTACAAACGTCCCCAATAACAAAATTCTCGGTACAAAGAAAGTTAACAAACATAATATTAATATAAAATAAGCCAGTATAGATACAGGAAAAAAACATACATATACAAAAAAAAATGTATAAATAAAAATAAAATAGAGAGAATATATACAAGTAAAAAATAAATTAAAAATAATTAAATAATATATATATATATATATATATATACATATACACATACATATACATACATACACACAAATACATATACTCACACATATACGCACATGCAGTATATACACATACAAAAACACACACATATATATATATATATATATATATATATATATATATAATCAATTAAGAATTAATTTTAGCATAAAGTTTCACATAAATGAACTATTCCTTGACAAAGTTTATCCATCCAGTAATTCTGTACAGAGCGTCTTGGGCCACAGTGCTAATTTTCACAAGGGAAGTCACTATACACAATAGCCTTTTGTAGTGAAAATAGATTCTCCCGTTGAAACCACAAATGATCGTTTTTATTTTTCCATTTGTGCACTGATTAAATAAATAAGATAAAATGAGTGTATTTTTGAACTTTGGAGAGAGCTTGGCCAGCTGTTTCCACCTCCTTCCAGTCTTAAAGGTATAATATGTAACAGTTGTTGGGTGCTGTGTGTAAACAAACGCCATTCAAAGTAGGCCACTCCTCCTTGGCTCAACGAGCTACAGAGTGAATGAAGAGAGGGAGCAGTGTTAGTGAGAACAAAGCAGTGAATCAGAGGAATTAAATGTTATTGCTGATGCCCAGAAACGTCCCGAACACAGCAAAAGAAAAACAAAAGAGAAAATACATAGATAAATAAATAATAAAGGAAATCAATAGAAGAATACATTGTTGTACATTGTTTTTTAGAAAATTCTTGCATATTATACCTTTAAGCTAAGCTAATTGCCTCCTGACTCCAAGTCTGTACATAATGCGTAGACCAGGAGTCACCAACCTTTACTATCAAAAAAAAAAATCTCTCTAGAGTCACAAAACATATTTGACCCTTATAATGAAGGTAACACAGCCTATTACGTTTACTGCAGTAAGGACCCAAGTTCAAATGAGAGGCAGGACACTGAAGAAATGTCTCAGGAGACTTGGCTGGAAGCTCCTGCTGGCTTTTCGGCAAATGCAATATGTTTGTTCTGGAAATGTCTTTCAATTACTTTTTTTGTTGTTTGTTAATTTCTCTCTGCAGATAAAGCATAGCAGTAAGCCAGCAGAGTTGGCAGTGAAAGCAAACAAATCTGTCCACCCACTATTGAATTCTCTATTTTCCTACGAGACTTCTCTAACCTTTTCTAGCTGGATGGGTCCTACAGTATAGGTGAACAACATGTGGACACTGCATATCCTTAATTTCAGTGATGTGCAGTGACATTGATCCCAGGTTATCATTAACAAACAACTGAGCTGGGGCACCTAGTATCTCACCGGGGAGAGCGCATACCATTAAGGCTGAGTCCTTACCGCAGCGACCCGGGGTTCAGTCCCGCCCAGGATCCTTTACTACATGTCATCCCCTCTCTTAAAAACAAAACAACAACAACAAACCAACAGTGAGTTGACTGTTGATGTTGGTGCTGTGGTTTCAGCTGTCATTTGCAGCTCTGATAAACAGATACAAGCTACTCTTTGTTCCTGTCATGCCAAAGAGGGAATTTTTGAGTCATAACATCCTGAACGAATCAAAGAGAGCAAAATAGCTTATATTTGTAAATAGTACAAAAATAAAGTTGCTGCAATGCTGTGGACAATTTGGAAACACAAGTTTCTTCTGTCTTTAATATTCGAGATGACCGAATCAGTGAAAAGTCAATGCAGTATAATAAATCTGCTTTAATACGGACACAGTGTTACATACATCTGTCTGTGAATGATTTTACGCAACACAGTAGTTACGATACGATACAATACGATACAATACGATACGAAAAGATACGATACAAAAAGATACAATACGATACGATACAATACGAAAAGATACGATACAAAAAGATACGATACGATACGATACGATACGAAAAGATACGATACGAAAAGATACGATACGATACGAAAAGATACGATAGATACGAAGTACGTATGATACGATACGTTACGTTACGATACGATACGATACGATTTATTGTCCCCTTGTGGAAATTTGAAACACTATTTTAAGGTGATTGATCAAGGTGGGCACAAACAAGTTTTTAAAACGGTTCAGTTTGCATTGGGGGACTCTGTATAGTCTACCAGATGGGAAGAGTTCATACTCAGAGTGGAGGATATGAGATGGGTCAGACAATACTCTCTGCACTTGCCTAAGAACAGACTGCTCATACTGTATATTGACTCGAGGGAGGGGGTTTTCAGTCCTCCCCATAACCTTCATGGCAGTCTGAACCAGATGAGCAAGATTTCAACTGCGCTACCATGCTGACATCCCATACCTGAGGATGCTCTCCAACACAGCCTGGTAAAATAAAAATCTTATGATCCACCCCATACACCCTGAATCTGCGTAAAACATACAGTCTTTGCTGTAAACAAGAACACAAGTTGTCAACATGGGCTTTCCAACTAAACAGGTTATCTAGGTGTACACCGATATACCTGTAGGAGCTAACCTGGTTGATTTTTTTCCTTATGAATGAATACTGGAGTATGGCCCCCCCCCCCCCACTGACCTCGGGTACAGCAACACTTCCTCTTTACATTTAATATGAGGTGGTTGGCATCACACCACTGAACAGAGACTCTGTACCTCAGTGAAATACGATGAGGGATCTGTGTCCTTGTGCAGCAGGACACAGGAGGGTGGCGGTGTCATCTGAAACATTAAATATGAGATTTCCCGGGCGGCTGTTGGTACATTCATTTGTATATAAAGCATGTTGTTGACCCTGACATGACATCTGGATTCTATTGGTTACAATAGAAAGGACAGAATAGGACAGGATAGTTCCTCCTTTTCTTTCTAGGGAAAGGAGCTGATACCTCGGTTTCACATTCACAGTTCCTCTTTCATATCATGCAAGCAGAAATAAATGCATCTACAGTATAGAAGATTAATAGGGTGAATTTCCAGCATTGACACAACACAGCTTTGCCAATGGAAACTTAACTTAAATGGCTTAGTTGGCTTCACTGTTGTGAATTGTTTTTGTGGGAATTTCCTAGATGAGTTACATAATAGCTGTTTAAGTGAGGTAAAATGACTTAACTATGTTGTAGAGTTAAGTGCTGTTACTGGACCTGAAACTGGCTGCAAACGTCTGGTGTTTCTCTCCTTGTCATACATACATTACAGGAATTTTGGGAAATATGCTTATTCACTTAATTGCAGATATTTAGATGATTAGATCGATACCACTCACATCTGTCGGTTAAATATACAGCTTTAAACGTTTTGAAGCCTTGAGTTTGGCATTTTGGCCGTCACAATCTTGGTTTTTGGCCGTTGCCATCTTAGTTTTTTTGTAATCAGAGGTGACACAAGAGGGTTGAGCTCAGTACATCAGTACATGTCTGAATAAGACATTTTTTTTAGGCGAGCAATATGTTACAATCAACTTTCATGGACAGAAAACACACTGTAAAAGGGTTATGGGTGTATAATTACTGCCTTGAAATAGTGCCTCTGCCTCTTTTTCCTGATGCGTGGTTAATGTTACTGTATATTTCATTAAAGTGTGTTCATTTTTTATGATGTTTGAGTATTTTGTTTGATGAAAGGTGGCCCCACATCTCTGCAGGAAACCCTACATTTTAGAGCAATCAGTTTTGGAAGTATCAGCATTATTATAATGAAATTGGACTTAATAATAATCATGGACAAAATGTGAGATTTTATGATATACACTGAGTCTTTGCTAAAAGAATCTAAAGAATCTTAAGTTATTGTACCATTCGGATCGAATTTTACACAAGCAGGGCGCTGGCCTCTTTGTTTTAAAGGGATATACCGTTTCTATGCAACTGAGTTTAAGAGAGCAATTACGCTTGACTGCTTCTACTCCTGATCCGTGGAGGATAGACTGCTCCAGAAAAAACAAACACCCTTTGTTTCACCCATATATATATATATGTGTATATATATATATATATATATATACATATATATACATATATATATATATGTATATATATTTATATATATATATACACATAACGTTGTCCATTCATGTTGATATAGATAACACAAAGTCAAAGCTGATAAAGGTCCTTCAGTATGATTTTAGACCATATACAATAAAAAAAGAGCATGTCAATTACTATAATCTATATGGGCAATTTAGATCCTCCTGTCAATCTGACCTGCACGTCTGTGACCTTTGAGAAGAAACACAAAGAACAGGGGATCAACCTTGCATACGTCCTGTTGTCAGTTCACTGATCCACCTTTCAGTGCCCCCCCCCACAGAAACCATAAAATGTTTAGTACATCTCTTTATGAGTGATATACATTGGTGAGTTGTACAGTGTGATTAGCAGATATCAGGCACGTATTGTGCTGGTGCTCCACATAAACCCAAAAAGAAAATCATAGTTACCAAGTAAAAGAAAAGGCTGTAATTATTCCAGAAATAGAAGTTTGCAATAACAAAGATTAATTTTTAAAATGACTACTAATAAGGGTACAAATAATATCAACAAATGGTCATTTGTTTAATGATGAGTAACAGGAATTCATGATACATCCTGAATTAATTCATACCTTATATCGTCACGAGTCAGAGTCATGTGACTTGGTCTCGCGTCCTAAATTTAATTCATTTAATTTCGAAATTTATTTAGAACATTTAAAATAAAAATAAAAAAATAAATAAAAAAAGAGAATGATCATAAAAACAAGTGGACAGCCAGAAACAAAATCATATTTACATACAATGAAAAGCATAAGTAAAAGAAATTGTCAAACACTTGATGCCTTGGTTTGCATATTCGGATAGTGGAGTGAGGAGTGAGAAGAAGTACAAATTGATTTAATCCTACCCCTTCTCCATAAATCATTCATTAATAATTAACCAGCTTCCTTATTGAGCTATACATATACTCTAATTAATTTTCCTAAACTTATCTAACTATAATTATTACCTTTTATCTCTGTCATACAGAAATATAAATTAATTACTGATATATTTATCCATATCAAAATTTAAATTCATTATCAATC
>CAKAOH010028503.1:17302-52864 GCA_916701665.1 Sebastiscus tertius | reverse complement strand
AAAAGATCTAGTAAATCCAAAGCGTGACAGGGTTGGATTGTGAATTGGGCTTAGGAGTTTACAATTAACAACTTGAGAAGAATTTCACCTGTTTGTGACGAAACTTGTTTGTCATGCCTGAACTTCCGTTTGGAGCTTGGAAATAAGTTTCCACACAGATCTGGTCAATGTTTGTCGTGCAATAACAATTTAAATGTGGAGAGATTTAAAATGAAACTGTGGCTGCTGTTGAGGCCTGAAAGCTGCCATCGCTTTGCATCTAGCAGCTATATTTGCTGTGGACTCCCCCCCGCCTCCACCTTGGTCCCGAGGCACCGGGGGAGCAGACCTCGTGGGTGAGCTGACTAATCTTGAAATGCTGGAACCATATTGAAAAGAGGGGGAATGAACTGAGAAATACTGGGACCATATTGTGCTGCGTGTCAAAGGGCTTAGCTGACAGATTGATGAGATGAGGAAATAACGGAGCAAACCGGGGGGGCGGCAGGAGGGAGTCGATGGAGGAGTGGGGGGGGGTCCCAGCATGGCATGGCAACCCGGGTTTGGAGTCAGAGCAGGACTCCCCGCAGGCCTGCCGGGCAGAGCCGGCGCAGGTCAACGCTCTTTGATTCTGGGTCCCGCAGCCGACAAAGAGCAGCACGCAGTGGGCTGGGCTGCTTTCCTTAGAACAGCATGAAAGCCCTTGTAATTGTATTTTTATGTGTTTTGTGAGAGGCTTTGTCAGCTTTGTGTGCTGATGTATGTGTTTATTTGTGTGTGAGAGGGAGCTTCTTTGACTACTTTTTAGTCTAATTGAGAGAAAAGATTGAAAATTAAGTACATATTCATCTTAAAAGCACAGAACCTTTATTTTGTCTTAACAGGGACATTCACTGTTTGATTCAACTGTTGTACCTCAGCCAGATGTTATATTAGCTGTTCAATTACCAATAAACTGGTACACAAAGGATATTTTTTTACTTTTTAAAGTCTAACAGAGAGAAAAGATTGAACAAAGCAGCTGTAATCAAGATTTTGATCGTTATATGACAACTTGTACTGTATGTGAAAAGGGTTGCTCGTAGTGAAGAACCCATAGAGAATCATCCAACTCTGCAGTTTTAGCGTCTTTCAGCTCATTGTTTTGAGTTTCCAGGCTGTAACTTCACTGTTTTGATTCACTCTCACTGTTCTCAGTCATTTTCAGATGCAACAGGCAGCTGTTTTCAGTGAAAAAGCTCTAAAAACCCACTGTACACTACCTGCCCAGCATCAAATGGTAGACAGATAAAGTTACCAACTAGCTAGTGGAGCATTTAGTAGCTAAAGATCCAGATATTTCTCTCAGGAGTTGGTGGAGACCATAAACAGAGCAGGTTTATCAGATGGACACACAACTCCAAATGAACGCTAATGTTTTGCTCTGTACCTGCTGTGTAAATAGGCAACTGTTGGCTGATACATTTTGTGTTTAAACTTGTTTCCACTACCCACCTACTGACCAAAAGATTATTTATTGCACCTTTAAATGTCGATCTTAAGAACTTCTTAAATTTATATCTGTACAGGGGAAATCATTGATCAACATCACTATAAATGTACCAGCGTTAGCCAAGTGGCTCATTTTCAACTGTTGTCCCTCAGTTAGATGTTAAATTAGCCATTAAAAAGGAATACTTCACCCATAAAAAAATTACCATTTGTGTATCAGTTACAACAGCAAAACTATCTTATTATTCAAAATACTTCCACTACTGTCTCATGCGAGTCCGTGCATGGAGACCGTAGTGGAGGAAGCGTTTTAAATAGTAGGATTTGGTGCACGTGTTTGGGAATTAGTGAGAATACGACTGGATAAATGAGACTTAGATTATACTGCATGAGTTGTCTCCGACTCGACAGTTTGTAAACGGATGTTTTGATTTATTTTGCTGTCAAACGTGGCCTCCACTTAATTCATTTCAACAAGGATTTACTCTGTTTTCGGATTCTTCGTTCGCAGTTGAGGCAAGAATCCAAGGTAACACGGGTTGAGTAATTGATATACAAATGGTCATTTTGTGGGTGAAGTGTACTTTTAAAATATCACTATAACAGACTTCATGTAAAATCAAAACAAGAGTAAACAGGTGAGGATTAAAAAGATAAAGAATAGAGTAAGTCAAGCAGTACACATAGTAGACAATATATAATACTACCAGTTTGTATTGTGTTGATTATTCAATGCAATAAAAACTGTATTAAAATATCTTAAAGATACACAAGCTTGTACTGACAACCCATGCTCTCTTCATAAAAAAAAAAAAAAAAGCATTCACATCCGTGCCTCAAAACTACTGCGATTTCCATCCCTACTTCCCCTCACACAATGCATTTTCTGGCAGTGTCTTAGCAACTGGTATTGTGGCGTCTGGATTACCCAAAAAGCACCGCAGAGCCCCCGTAGGGTGGAACAGAGGGAGACCTCGGAGGGAGTGTGCTTTAGGAAGGGAGATGTCAAGGAGAGGTTGATCTCAGATAGTCCCAAGAAGCTTTAACACATGTCACAAGTTGTGCTATTATGATCAGAGGATTTTCATGTTTCTTTATTTATTTGTCAGTTTTAGAGAAATTGAATGTAGCAGATTATTCTTTTTGCAGCTTCTGCAGAGGACAAATATCTTTAAAAACTAGTACAATTTGTTGTAGCTGAAGTGGGACATGGGTTGTGAGGGGGTGGCTCCACTACAAGTGTTTGGTCTGGTCACCATGGAAAACACTGACTACTCCCCACTTGTCCACAGCCCTTGTTAATATTACACCAAGAGCGTATTTACCAGCTTTTTCCTGCACTACAAATCTTCAGATGAAGATCCTCAAACTCAAGTCACTCTCTAGATAATAAGCTTTGATTGGAGATACAGATAGAGGGCTGTTGCACACACACACACACACACACACACACTCGGCTGAGCTCTGATTTGTGGAATTGATAGGCTCCATTGTTTCCACAGAGCTCGCCACTATATGCCCTGTAATGTAATTAAAGCTAGGAGATTTATGCTGCTGTGTAGCAGCCCAGAACCTGATCCATGTTGTGTCTGGAGTCGGGCTGAAAAGGCCTCTCTCTGTCCAGCTGCTCCTGATTTCTGCTCTGGCCTCTGTCACTGTGCGGGGCTACAGCGCTGTTCACTTCTTAATTGAAAGCTTTGGTTTATTGTAGGCCTCGTTTGTGTGTCGCCTGTGGAGGGAACACGGCGTTTAAACGTAGGCGCAGTTTGAACTTTGAGATTGAGGGTTCACAAAAAACATCTAGAGGGACTGTAACGTGTACAACACAGAGAGGTCTAGTGTATTGGGATGCTGTGAGTAGCCTATATATTACTCTATTGTCCTAACTGAATGCGACACGAGTGTCAGCGACAAGATCAGTTTGATTGCATTGTTTTCTATACTGGAATGTCCTCACTCATCGTGAGCTGGAGGGAGATCGCCTGAAGGTTTCCTACTTGCTGTTGACTATATTTCATGTAATTTACGGTAAATATCACAATATTAAATATGTGTTTTCAGTTAAAGTACAAATGTAGGAAGATAGCAAGTATCATCCATCTTTTAAGTGGTTCCGTCTCCCGTCTGATCTCGAGCGTACAGCTGATGGGTACGAGGTTTGTTTAAATAACATAACAGAAAGTGCATATTTAACGGTGTGTGGACAGAGTGTCCGATGACATAAGTAAATAATAAGACCACAAATCGATCTTCTTATCTTAACATGTTCGATATTATTAATCATTACAATAAATTCTTAGTTCAGTGTTATTATAAAAATACAGATATCCCGACATGCATTTTTGGCTACGGCTGCTAGGGGCTTCAGTGAGCCCCCTGAACCAATGCAAACTGCGCCTGTGGGTTTAACTTTATTATTTTCTTCAAACTTGTAGCAAACTCAGACTCTTGTGTGCTCTTTTGCTTGCCAAGGAAACGATATGCATGAGGGAGTTGCAGCAGTTTAGCAGGATGGTAATTATTAACAGCCATAAGCCATTTAAATAGAGCATTTTTAACCTCCCACAGAGAGAGAGGCTCAGTTCCTCCTTAAATCAGTCAGCTACAAAGCGTGAAGGTATATTACTGAACTTTTCTTTTGGCGAAATGTTTTCTCGTTACTTTAGTGGTGAAATGTTCACATCTTTGCAAAGAAGATGAGTAAAGTGAAAGATGAGCTCATTGGATATGTCTGCTGTGGAGAGAAGAGGAGCTCCAGAGCCTCACTGGGAAAACAGACCTTCCAGAAATCAGGATTTCCAGCATCCCCAGAGGCTCCTGGCTCGGCCGAGGCGTCCCGTCAGCACGAGCACCTGGCGGCCTGACGTCTCCCGCTCTGCACAGCACGCTCACAGGGTGAGTCCATCCATGCCCACCCAGCTCTTCCTAAACCCACAGCTGAGCGGCCTGCTGCCGCCACCGCCCACAACTCCAATATCCCGAATGAAAGACACGTCAAACGCTGCTGAATGAGCCCCATGCAGAGAACATGAGAGAGAAGATCCGTAAGACCCGGAGCATCTGTCCACCTCTCTGACACTAATGAATGTTAAGTAGGTTAGCTGCTGGTGTGCCACTGTCCCACAGGTCATTGTGGCCGGTGGTGGCAGCGGGGCTGTGCTTTTGTCAGGGTGCGCCAACCCCCTGTGAGACATCTAAAATGGCTGGACCGCTTACTCCTGCACACAATCCCAGCACCAATAGTTGCCATATTGATCCTCCTTGCTTGCAGATTAAAGCATAAAAGGAGCTCTGTCCTGTCAGCGGGGGTCCCCACTGACTCCCAGAGCTCATTTCAGGGTCACAGAGTCCTTGCAGCCCCCTGACCCGAACCCCAACGTGAACACACACAAACGCCGGTGCGAGGCAGGACAGAAACCTTTCCAGGGATGAACCCCATTAAACAGGATTGGTCGGATGCTCACATTCATGGCTCATTATAGCTGACCCCGGGCTTTCTCTCTCTCAATCTGGTTGCTCTCCTATTCTGTCGCCGCAGCTAACCTGGCCAAAGCCATGCTGAGGTGGTCACACTCGCCCCTTTTGTGTGCCATTGATAGCTCGGCCGTTCGCTTGATTGTTTTCTGAACTGGATCCCCTCGTCAGTTGTGTTGTGGAGTTCCTGTGGTGTGCTTTTAAAGTTTTTGTCTAGGCTTTAGAAACTGTGTAGCTCTTTTGTCTCAATGTTTGCTGGTTTATCGACAAATCCGGCAGCTGATTTATGTGTTTGTGATCTCGAGCGCCGCCGCTATCACTGCAGTGTCAGAGTTGAACTGGACGCATTTACACTGAGAGTGAAAGCAGAGATGTTGGCAGTAAATGTGGAAGTTTTTCAGTCTGAAAGTAGTTATGGCACATGGTTTGGGAAAAGATAACATTAAGGTAGTGCTTCTGTTTGACCTCCACAGTCTGGATGTGAAAGAGCTGTGTGGAATAACTGATTAAACCCAGCAGGAATTAACTTGCTAGCTCATGATTTACTGTATATCATCAAATGTGGGAAAGTGAAAACACATAGTAAAAGTGTATCTTCGCCCAGGACACTATACGGTTTTGGTTCCTCTCACCGCTGTAATAGTGTTGTTTTATAGTGCGTGTACAGTTAGCCACTAGTTGTCACAGTTGGCAGTTGGTGGATACCAAAAACGGAGCTAACATTGAGTGAATACTGGACTTAGATTCGACATGTGGCGAGAAAAAAAGATAATGATAATGTTTCTCCGTAACTTCTCGATCTATAAATAAACAGCTGTTAGCAAACAAGTTCATCATATCAACTTAAAAGGTGGTGATGTCGTGTTCACAACTTGTTTCTGCTAATCCAAATTATTAGATATTGCAGGTTTAAAACATTTGATTTCATGGTGTAGAGGCTTGTGGACTCTGGTTTCCATTTTAATTAAGAACTAGACTAAAATTTGTTGAAACCTTTTGAAGAATTTATCCTAATTTTAATGGAATTTGATGACTAGAATTTGATGACTAGATTTCATTCATGAAATCCTTTATATACATGACTGGGGTTGGGGAAAAAAATTTATACAGCATAGTATTGCGATATTTTGCGTTGACCTACGTCAAGTATCGATCTTTTATTATATAAACTATTAACCTCTTAACAATCTGACAGCTGCTATTCTCTGTTTTATTCTCTATTTTCTTTCAGAGGTTGTAGCAGGCTCAGTCTTAAAGGTAGATTGAATACTGGTATCATATGAAATAAGAAAACCTAAGGAATCCATTGGTACTAAACATGTCATATGACCTCTGACCTCAAGATATGTGAATGAAAACTCTGAGATGAACAGAGTGAAAACTGTATCTTATTAGATAAAACAGATGTTGACAAACTGCATAATTTGCAGTTGAAAAAAGGTAATAAATCACAATATATATAATACAAATCACAGCATATTGCAAAATGTTTAAAATCGCAATAAGGTCGTATCATGACTTAAGTATCGTGATAATATTGTATCACAGGGCCTCTGCTGCTTCCCACCCCTGCACATTACAGTGTTACACGCAAGTTTACATGTAAGGTGCAACTGCAGTGATGGCTGCTTGTTTATTTCTGCGTACGTCTATATAATGTGTGTTAGCGTGTCCTTGGTGCTGACCTCACCAGGATGCAGCTCTGATCTGTGGCTCTCTGTTCAGTGCCTGCTCCCTTAATTAAACGTTGATTAAATGCCTATTAATGTGCCCTGACTCACAGACGGGGTGTAATCAGGTGAAACAGAATTAATAAAACATCCAGCGTAGTGCTCAGGAGAGAAGGAAGGGCTCCCCTGAGAAAGACAGACAGATGGCGGCAGGAATCACCAGAGAGGAGAAGGGAGAGTGGGAGAGAGGGGATGAAGCAAAGACCAGTCACCACTTTGGTGATTAGCTCTAAATTGGTAATTTGATCCAGCCCGTTCCACCTACTCATTATTGATAAGACCAACCATTTTGACCATATTCCCCCCCTGCTGGCTCAGACCGGCACCACAGCGTTTCCTGTCTGCTCGAGTCTTACCAGCCCACGCTGCTCTGCCGCTCAATGGATCTGACAGGAAGTACCTTGAGGTGGAGTTTTTCGTGGAAAAAGGGGGAGATGCACGCCGTCGACACATGCACAGTGGAAATCCCATCTGCTAGGAATCTCCCTAATCTCATCATCTTAATTGAACAAGGAAAAGAGGAGCAGCAATCGCTTTAGACAAACCCTATATGGGATTATGGGTTGTATTTGTGATGATGGGTCAAACGATGACATCAAAGACAGAAAGAGGCCATTGAGTGATGCTTCTGTGTTTGAGGTAATGGAAGGCTAGCTTTGGTTGTGGCGTGGTTTTACAAATAGATGTTATTTTGATACTTTAAGAGTGTAATTTTATTCTTTATTTTCGTCAAAGTCAGGGCTCCAGACTAACTCTTCACATTGGTTACACTAGTGCACCTAACTTTTTCATTTAGGTGCACCCAAAAATGTTTCTCAGCGCCTTTTGGTGCCACATTAATACATTTTAAGAGTTTTGTCAGATACCAAGGGCTTACTCTGGGGGTATCACAATACAAGAACATTAATAGTTGATACCAATACAAGTGAAATTCCACAATTGTCGATACCAAGTAAAGCAATAAATCTCATGTACTTCAACATCCACTCCTTTATTACCGTTTGCATACTGGTTTATGTTGGGAAGTTAAACAGGTCATCATTTTCTCTCTATTATCTATTTTTTTATTGCTGTGAAAACATCTCCTTCAAACAACTGGATTTATTCAAGTTTCTCACCAAAAACTACATTTTACAAGACTATATTTGAACTAGGGCTGTCAGTCGATTCAAATATTTAATTGCGATTAATGCCATGGTTGTCCATAGTAAATTGTGATTAATCGCAAATTAATCAAATTTGTATCTGTTCAAAATGTACCTTAAAGGGAGATTTGTCAATTATTCAATACCCTTCATAGGAGTGGGAAACTATGCTGCTTTATGCAAATGTATGTATATATTTGTTTGATATCAATTAACAACGATAAGATATGCTCAAATCACAACATGGCAAACTGCAGCCCAACAGGCAACAACAGCTGTCAGTGTGTCAGTGTGCTGACTTGACTATGACTTGCCCCAAACTGCATGTGATTATCATAAAGTGGGCATGTCTGTAAAGGGGAGACTCGTGGGTACCCAGAGAACCCATTTTCATTCACATATCTTGAGGTCAGAGGTCAAGGGACCTCTCAAGCACATCTTTTAAGTGTGCAGTTACTCTATACTCATAGTGAAACCATGATACTTTAAATAGAATTAAATAATAAAAAAGATTTTTCAACCTATTTCAACCTTTCTCATTCATTTCCTTATTCAATTGAATTTTGGCCTCTTTCCTTTGCCTTATTTTCTGTTTCTGTTCACGTAATTTCTCCACATTGTTGTCACAGGCCAACCCAACCTCCCCCCAGCCACTTCATCCTTTACTGTCTCACCATGTACTTGATTTCACATTCACCATATAATTAATAACAACAAGGTCATCGGGCAGCAAGCACCCATGATTCACCGGAAAATGAGTTGCTGTTCATTATTCGGCCGCAATTAAGGCTTCTATTAAGGATGGAGAGCTTGGGAGGTATTTCTGGCACAATGTGCGTAATCACATGTGACGTGCTTTGTTAAATACAACAGGTAAATGAAGCCAACAGACAAAGGCGCTGAGATGGCCAGACCTGACGCTGCCCTCTAGCCTCTCATGGTGGCACTGAATGGGCTTGAGAGTCTGGCACAAGCTGGCAGAGAGCTCCACACCAGACAGTGCACTCCACACACACATCAAGCTTCATTGTCCTCCCACCCTGCGAGCCCCTCTTGGCCCCTGTCACCCACTCTGGCGTGGGGTTACAGCCCATGAATGAGGGGGTGAGTCCTGGGAGGATCTGCTCTCTTGCTCCCTGGAGTGGACCGGCTCTGGAGCTGACTCGGGGCTTCTGGGAGCTGCAAAGAGAGATGGATGAGCCGCTCTGCTGACTGCTTGTGATGTGTCGCCAGTGATTGATGAGTTAACACAGCGGCCCCTGCTCCGCGGGTCAAACCGATGCACCCGTACTATAAAACCACCATACTGTCCCGAGGCAGCTACATGTTAGAAAGAAAGAGGAAAATAGATGAGGAGCAGACGTTTAGTAAACTGAGCAGATGTTGGAGGGCGGCTGCGTGGGAGAGCAGACTCCATCATCGAGTCTGGTAGCTCAAACCTCTGGAAGAGTCTCACAGCAGCTCCATAAGCAAGACAGAGGGGTTATTAATGCAACTGGTGGGGGTTTGAATGTCTCTGCAGAGCCCTCTCACTGTGTGGCTTTATATTTGTTTTGCCAGGCTTCAGTCATTGTCCTCAGCCCCGGGGGCCCACGGAGACTGAGCTACTGAAAACACTTCATTTCTGAACTCTTCTGATAGATCAATCTCAATCTAACTCTGATAAATGGACTTTTAAACATGTACCAGTGCCCTCTTTCTGTAATCAATTTATATTTATTTGGCTTCTTTTCTCTCTCTTCTTTCCTTGCAGAGCCCCATTTATGTGTCCTTTGTCAGCAAGGCCATCTTGTGGGATAGAGGACTCTGCCACCACACTGTGAGTGCCCGAATACTGTTTGAACTTAATAGCAAGAAGGCCTTTTTATATTCCTCTCCTAAATGTCTCCTTTGATACCTTTTTTTCTGAGGCTTTTTCGTATGCACCAGGGTTATTATCGTACTGACTGACTGATCGTACTAACTGAAACTAAAACCAAAATAAGCAGTGAAAAATATTGTTAGTAAACTGAAACTAACTAAAAACAATATCCTTTAAGAAAAACTAAACTCAAACCATATTGCCTCGTTAAAAATTCTAATAAAAATGAATGTAAATTCATTTCACTTTTAATTTTTTGGTTTTAATAAATAAATCACTACAGAAAAAAGGAGAGCGCATGACTTTACGTCAACTCTCTTGGCTTTGAACCACAGAAATTGCTTCACATCAGACATTAAAGTATCGTGAAGATTAAACATGTTATGGTCATTCCGACACAGTTCTCCAAGCATGTATTCTGTGTGTATATGTAGCTACATAGTTCTGAGACAGTATACCTGGTCCTCATTTGGCTGTTCAATATGAAGATTCGACTATTCCTTCTTTTCTCTTCATATCTGCCATCTGCCAGACTATCTGCCAATCAGAAAATCCATCAGCCTGAGTTTCAGTAATGATTTTGACCACATTAACAGTTAAATGCGTCCGCCACAGTTTTATAATGAACCACAAATATTATAATAAAGATATCGCCGCGTTCTCTCTTCCTGTGGGGAGGAATTGGGCTACCGGCGCGACTGTCAACAGGTGCAGACTGTCCTGAGTGTGAGGGGGGTCCGCGGCGATGTCGGCAACCCACCCGACGCATCTTGAAACAGAACACAGGTCCCGTCTCGTTTACCAGGCTTGGGTGGGACTTTTTTTTCTGTGTCATCAGCATTCATATCTATATAACCAATGTGTTTATGATTAAGTTGTTTACAAGAGCACAAAGTTCTTCATAGACCTAGCCCCTTAAAATGAAAAACAACATTATCAGTGGTCACTGATTATGATTCGACTCATCAACTTTCAGGGAGCAGTCCTATGAAAGTGCTTCTTTTGTCAACAGTCCAAAACCCGAAAAGATATCTCATAATAATAAAAAAAACAGCACATTTGATAAGCTGAAACCAGCAAACGTTTGTCTTTTTATCCCTCGATAAATGACAAACAATCTGTTATTAAACTTATATTGACTGATTTGAAGCTCTAATTCAGTAAATTCACCAAATCCCAACATTTTCCTGCCTTTTCCTAACAAGTAAAAAGAAACACACACACACACACTCGTCTTCTTCTTTCTCTCGTCCAACACTCAGAAGTCCCCACCTCTCCCCTTTGCTGAAAAGAGTCTGGGAGTGGATGTGCCACAATTAACAGTGGGGTTGCCATGGGGACAGCAGAGTTGTGTGGGCTGGCTTCCTGTCTTGGCCTCTGGTTAAACAAACAAGTAAAGTCGGCAGACAAAGACGCTCGCTGGTCCTTACAGCCTCATTTACATCCTCAACTGCCTTCAGCACTTCTGCATTCAGCCAGTGGATCAGGCCTGGCATCACCCTCTGCCACCCTCCACCTCTCTGCTATATGTAATAAATCAGGAGGGCATTGTGAGGGTGAAACCGCTCCCGTCATGCAGCGACACAACTTTTACAACAAGCGTGTCCCTGTCCAAACAGACAGACAGTCGACAAGAGGCTGTTGACCCAGCAGCCCGCTTTATACAGGCGTCAAAGCTTCGTCCTGTCACCCGGGACACGAGCTGCAATGGGACGGTCCAGGTCAGAATGCACAGGTGCCCAAACAAGGCAACAGAGCTCCACTTTAACACTTAATGTATGTGTTTGTTGCACGAGAGAGTTCAACCAAAGTTTTATGGCTTCGGTTGTTTTCTTAGGGCACTTTCACAAGCCAGCATTTAGTCTGCTTTAATCGAACTCTGGTGTGGTTCGTATGGGGAATGTAAACGCAGTAATCGTACTCTGGTGCACCACCAAAAAACGGGGAAACATACAAAACCAACACTAATCACATTTTCATGCCACAGAAGACCACTAAAAGAGCTGTAAATTGATTGGATTATTACGAACCAACCAACGCACTATTTATTAACTTGGACGCTCTAAAATGTTGTGATCTAGTTGATCTTAAAACTGCACAGATGATGTACAAAGTACAGAATCATTTGCTTCATAACTGTATCCAAAGGTTGTTTGAAGTTAGAGAGAGCTGTTTTGAATTACGGGGAATAGGTATGTTTAAAAAATCAAGGGTAAGGACAAATATAAAGAATAGATGTACGTCTGTCAAAGGGGTTAACTTGATGGATTGGTTACGACAAGCAATTAAGAATGTGTAGTTCATTTTAGAAATTAAAAAAATAATGTTTAGGTAATAAGGACCGATATATATTCCTACTCATGATGGACAGTTAAAACAGGATCACAGTTGATGCAACAGAACCAGAGATATGTTTTTTATTTCATGCATTCTTCTTCTAAAAACCTGGTGCCTACATTACCCACAATGCAAACATGATGCCCAACAGCTCAGTTGTTCCATGTTATTCTAGCAGCAGCTGATGTAGCCTCGAGTTGCTCGCCTCTTCTTTCTAACTCCACACCGCCAGATTTTGAAAAAGCCCTTCAAACCCAACCGACGCTGACTCAAGTGACATAACACACAAAGCTCACAATACGCTTGTACAATATCACATATGCAGTAGTACTCCCAAACACCTGTAAACAGACTTTGAAGTGTAAAATCAGTGCAGTTCCCCCCTGTAAGTACAGTATCTGACTAGTTCTTCCACCACTGTATGTAATGCTTTATTGGAGTCATCCTGTGCTGTGCTGTGTTGTTTCAGGATGTGGGGGCTTCTGGGGAAAAGTCGCCGGGCCCTCTGGGGCTGCGTGGGCCCGTAGAGCGGGGGTGTCATTGTCTAACCATCGAAAGTAGAAAGTTGCTCTGAATGCTAAGCTGTATCTGAGCCTGGCTTCTGACACGAGCTGATAATCAGATTTACTCCCCTGAATCCGCCGGACTCCACAAAGCGCCCCACTGTCGTCGTCCCCCCGCTTCGCCTCTCGCCGGCCCCCTCGCCAGCATCCCGACCCTTCATCCACCTCCCCCTCCTCCCCCCGCAGCAAAGCTAATTACACCCCGCAGAAACACAAATCTCCATGATTTAAAAAGTCACTCTTTTTCAGGGGTTTAACCTTGTTAGGGCCTAAGCCTGGCTTTCTTGTGCATCAGCTCTGTGAAGAATTCTCTGTTCCTGCAGACGCTGGGACATAGACACACTTCTGTCTCTGCTCGTCGTCGTCCGCCTGTCAGAGGGTTCACAGTGTAATTAAGAGTGTGTGTGTGCATGTGTGTTATGTATGCTTGTGTGTGTTTAGAGGTGAGGGAGGGGTGAAGGAGCACACGCACGTC
Organism: Sebastiscus tertius; assembly: GCA_916701665.1. Lineage (NCBI taxonomy): Eukaryota > Metazoa > Chordata > Actinopteri > Perciformes > Sebastidae > Sebastiscus > Sebastiscus tertius. Next base: position 39,809 of record CAKAOH010028503.1, on the reverse strand, counting down.
TGTCCTCTGTAGGCCATCTGGGACTCTGACTAACTAATAGACTTCCTACATTCATGGAGCAGCGCTACTTGTACATCTCAATCAGGGAGCTGTTGACCACAAACAGGCCCGTAATGACATTAGCCAGTTCTGGCTGTGTGAGGACAGCGTGTGGGTTGCCTGACGCCAGGAGGTCAGCCTGTTTCCTGGGGGCCTGCAGGGGCCCGAAGGAGCCCACACCAGTCTCATGGGTGTGTACATGAACTCCACTATTCCCTACTGTCTGTGTTCGAGATGCTTTCCTCTGTGACATGTCACAATGACGTTAATCCCTTTTTACAGTTTAATGAGTAGTGCTGCAAAGTTTCCCATTTTCATTTGAACGGTCATGGTCATTCACAAACAATATACACTCTCAAAATTTGATTCATTTTTAATATTCAGTAGTCATTGCCTTGTATGTATTTTTCTTATACTGTATATATGTTAGGGCTGTCAAAATGAACGTGATTATAACTCGTTAACGCAATTAATTTAACACCACTAATTTCTTTAACGCATTAACACAAATGATCTTTTGGAGATTTTAGCAGGCTCAGTTTTAGAGCTTTCAGAGTGAAGCTACTGGCATCATATGAAACTAAAACCTAATAAATCCATTGGTACCAACCATGTCATACTAGTTTGTCGGGAAGCAGGTTAACTTGCGTTACATTTTGGCGAGGAAAAATTGTCACGGCCATTTTCAAAGGGGTCCCTTGACCTCTGACCTCAAGATATGTGAATGAAAATGGGTTCTATGGGTACCCACGAGTCTCCCCTTTACAGACATGCCCACTTTATGATAATCACATGATTTCCAATAATAAATATATACATGTATTTGCATAAAGCAGCATATTTGTTCACTCCCATGTTGATAAGAGTATTAAATACTTGACAAATCTCCCTTTAAGGTACATTTTGAATAAATGTGCGATTAATTTGTGATTAATCGCGTTTAACTACGGACAATCATGCCATTAATCGTGATTAAGTATTTTAATTGATTGACAGCCCTAAAAATGATGAAATTGATGATGAACTATGATCCAATCTTACTTATCTCATCCCACAAAATTCTTCACACGTAAAATAAAACAACTTTTATTACTTATTTTGTATTTGCAATTTGCTGAAATCATTCATTTCATAGCATCACAATACTGCTCCACAGAGAGTCAATAAATTATATTATTAAATCATGGCCCATGCAGTGCTACTTATTGATCCAGATGTGCAAAGACAAGTAAGTTTATTTGTATGACAACTTTCAAACATAGAGGCAATTCAAAGTGCTTGACATAAGGCAAGAAATCAATTAAAATCCCAATAAAGTAGGAAAAAGATTAATCAAAATAGAATAAGATTAGATTTAAATAATAAAACAAAATAAAATAAAAATAGACAAAAAAAAATAATGTACCAGAAATACAGTTATAGTGCAGTATCGCAGGAATGCACTCATCAATTTTCACTTCATTGAGTTGAAAAAGCAAGTTATAATTTGAGTAATGCGTGACAACGTCAAGCGTAAACTGCTCTTAAGAGATGGATCTCACACAGGAAACTCATCAGTGTGACCGTGTGTGATAAGAAACAGGACAGGCAGCTTTGTCCTGTACTGTACGTATGTATGACTTTGTTTGCGTGAGTGGATGCATTAAAAGAGCTTTTGCGTGGGTTGTAATGACGCAGATCTTCGTTAAACACTCGTGCCTGGACCTGTTCTGCAGAAGGTCACGAGTTTGATGACACCCGCCGAGTCTAGCCTCACAAAGCCCTCCTCAGCCTTTTGACGGGCCCGAGTGACAGGTAATGAGGAAGAGGAGCGAGGAGGAGGAAGGGGCCCCCATCACCGGCTCTTGTTCTGCCGTTTCTACCTCACTTCTCCCTCTTTACATCACAAGAATGCAAATCTTTAAAGCCTCCAGATCTGAGAAAAGGGAATCAGTGGAGATGGTGCAGGGATTTAAAAGCTGATCCTCCCTGTGTGAGTCACAGACAGTGACCCCACCGTCCTCCCTCCCTTCCTCTCTCTGTCTGAAGGTCTCCTGGTTCATCACGCAGATGTATCTGTGCATTTTCTGTTGGTTTTATAGTGTGTTAAAAGGGTGAGGAGCTGAACTTTGTTTTAGATGAAGCCTAAATCCAAGTCAAATAAAGCCCAGCGCCTGCGGGCCGTTTATTACAACTGTTTGCTCTCTAAAGGCCAGAGAGGAACTGAATGAGTCACTGGCAGCGAGGCTGTACGCTGCTTGGCGTGCTGCCGGCCGTCCCTCCCTCCACATTTCCCATATTGACCGTCCTGCCTGCTTTTATCTCTAAAGACTTTTATCACCCTTGAGATAATTTTCTGCCTCCTTTCTTTTAAGGAGGAGAAAGGTTGTGGGTATAAGAGGAGAACGCTGGAGTTACTTTGTGCTGAGGAGGAGAGGTGTGATCTGGTCAAACAGCACAAGGGGGCAGTGGTGGTGTCATGCATCATTTGAATTTTCCTCCACAAACAACACAGCAGGGTTTCTCATTCAGGCTTTTATTTTGTAGTAGCAGGGAACACAGATGTTTCTCAGAGTGACTTTATTTTATACATTGATTGACATATAGGACATGTTTCCTTGCATCAGAAATAAATGATAATCACCACAACGTGTTGAGAGGTTAAATGGGAGGATAACATATTTGTTTTTTATCTTAATTGCACATAAAAAGTTGCACTCAATATTTTACACAATAGTTGTTTGTTTTTGATTAAAGTTTTCACTTCTTCTATCTGCCATTATTATTATAATCAGAGGAAAATAAAATTCCAGTATGGATTAGAAACTTTTGTAATTTTATTTTCTTTTTAAATTTTTCTTTTTATATTTGTATTTATATATTATTCTTTTATTTTTAGTATTGTAGTCTTTCAATTAATACAGTGATATTTTCCTTGATTTGTAATATTTTTTTAGTTTTTCATTATTGATTTTCTTGACTTATTTATTCATTGTATTTTTACATTTTTGTGTAGTTTTTTATATGTATGAAATTTAGTTGTGTAATATAATATGTATTAGTTTAATTATTTGTTTATTTTTGTACTTTTTTGTCTTAATTCATTACTTATTTTAATTGTTCATTGTTGTTTAATTCTAAACAAAAAAATTAAGTCATTGAATATTGTTCTTAATTTTATATTTTCCTTAATTTTGTGTTTTTTATTCATTTATTTTGTGCATTTTTTATTTTCAATACGTTTTTTATATTTATAAAAAAATGTAATTACATATCTATTTTTTTACTTTTTATCTTCACTTTATTGTGTTCAAAACATTTTATTTTATTTGTTCAAATTTTGTTTGATTCTAAAAAAATATTTTTTATATATTATTTCTTTAATGTAGTTACTTACGTATGTATTTTTACTTTTTTAAAATTTTTATTTAGTTTTTTATTTTATTAGCTTTATTTAATTTAAAAGGATTAAGCATATTTGATATGGAAACATATTGAAAACAGTTGATCTCCCCAACTTTATTTTTTCACTACACTGAGAGTTTTTCTCTTTGTCTTCTCTTCCAGGCCCACGATCGTCCAAATCATCGTCCCTTACTGTGTCCACGGTTCCTGTCTCACATGAAAGCTCGTCCTGAGGACCTCAGACCTCCTTGTTTCCTGAGCTCCAAGTCCAGACCGCAGCCTCCATCTCAGGGGAAGACGTCGATAACCCACTCCCTCACTGCCCCAAAGACACAGACGCTGGAGGGTGAGGCTTACCAAACTAAACACCTGGTGCTTTCACACCATCAACAGGAGGAGGCCACTGGCTCCTTTGACTCCACGGCTCTGCTCATTAACAATCTTTCTCGCCTTTTCTTCCTCTGCTGGAGCAGTGGAGGTAGAGGCCACCAAACTCGTCGTTAGCTCTTAATCTCTCTCTGTGGTTGTGTTTGGTTAAGTGCAAATCTCCTCTCTGGCGAGGAAGTGCCCACAGCGCCGCCCTCCTGGTGGTCCTCTGGTGGGAGTGAAAGGCCCGGGGCCGGGGAGACCTGCCGCTCCATTCAGAGCCCTGCCTCTGATGTGAAGGCATTTTTTTCTCAGCGAACACCTCAGCTCCACAGCAGGGCACTGCTTTCACCAGGCTGCTGTGTGTGTATGAGTGTGTGTATAGCAGAGGAGGGGGGCATTTCTCAGCACCGGGGTCTAACACTAATTATTCTGCCATATGGTGGTCGCCTCGCTCACAATCGCCCTTAACCCTGCTCCCTGAAGAAACGTGCTGCACCCTACGACGTGGCTTTGCACTCTGACACATGTCATTCACATGCACACACACACATACACATGCACCAGTTCACGTACACTGGTGTGTGTGTGTGTGTGTGTGTGTGTGTGTGTGTGTGTGTAACAGATGGGAATGGTGGGGCATTGTAAGAGGAGGCAGTGCAGAAATGTGCTCTCCAATGTGTTCTCTTTATCCCCCTGTGCTGACTCCTCTTGGCGGCAGACCCCCAGGAAACAAGAGCAGATTGTCTGACACCCTCCTCTACCCCCCCATCTCACACACACACACACTCACACACACCCTCAACAAAAAAATAGGAGGAGAGAGAAAGGAAGGGGTGTGCTAAGGCGCAGGGGGAAGAATGGAGGAGGCGAAAGGGAAATGGGCGGCGCTGGATGGAGTTGATGTTTGTGGAAGAGAATCTCGGAGGGATGAAAGGAAACGTTGAGAAGAAGAAAGAGGAGTTGGAGATAATGAGTGTCGTAGGAAGAGAGAAGGATGTGTAAAACAGTGCAACAAGTGCTTTAGAAATGAGTTGGGCTATGCACTCTCTGTAGAGCCGAAATGATTAATCAAGTCATTGTTTAATCATTTATTAAACAAAAAAACGCCCGTTCCAGCTTCTCAATTTTACTTAACCGAGACCACTTGCGAGAGATGGTCGCGGACCGTTGCCAACTGAACCAAAACTCCAGGGGATTATGGGCTGCCTGTGTGGGCATTTGTTGAGATGGACACAGGTGACGACAGGTTAACATGAGTGGGAGAGGACTGACCGATGTTTTCTTGACATCTGGGCCGAAGAGAACATACAGAATATGATAAATAAAGTCCACAAAAATAGTGACTTTATAAAGCCATAAACTGAAAGAGAAGGGATTCGTGCGTAGAGTAGATCAGTGCTGAGTCAAAGTGAAAAGAATTCGACAGCTATATTTCAAAGTCTGCGATTCCCTGCATAAAAGTGGCAGCTCTTGAGATGAAAAAGATCAATTTGCTCCTTCATACACGCCCCTCAGCAAGTTATTTTTTTTATGCGGTCTGCTTTGATATGTGCATTGTGAAACTGAACCAGACTAAATAGAAAACAAACCAAAAGTATTAATTTTACTCTGATTCGGACGAGACAAACGGACTACGTCTGGTGAAAGCACCCTAACCTCCCCAAAAAATATTTTTTTACCCTCCCAGCATAATAAAAAAGAAGCCCACTGTCACTGACATTCCTCAAACACTTGTTCCCAAAAAAGAATGTGTTTTAGGACACCTGTAACTGACGTGATATTCTGCGTACAACCTCCCTTCTCCTCAGGTCTGATTACTGTTGTTGAACATTGAGTTTGGAAACAGGCAGCTGCTCCAGCCGGGCGATTTCTCGCTGCCTTTGTTAGCCGGCCGACCCACCCAGCAGGGAAACAAACGTTCGCTCCAAAACAAGGGAACGAGAATGTCACAAACAGACTTCAGCAGTTTTAAAAAATGACCTACACCATGTTGACCGTTGAAAAACAGTCTTTGTTGAACGGTTAAAAGTTGCTTTTATAAACATCTGGGTCTAAACCGATATTTAAAGAAATACTTTTAAATTAAATACTGTTTATCTTAAAGGAAGTGTTTTGTTTTTGTCTTTCTTGAAGGTTGCTTCCATCTCAACCCAGACAGAAGAAGAACTTGTGTGCAGATGGCAGGAAGGCATTCTGCTGTTGTCGTTCCCTGTATTCCTCTCCCTGCTGCTCCGCCACCATCCACCACTAATCCAACACCTCCCCACCAAAACAACCTTCACCCCGACTTACAAAGCACGCCGAACACGGCGCCAGCGTCTCCCTCCTACCCTCATCCTGCCCTGGAGGAAAGAGATGAAGTTGAGGAGAGGGAGAGAGCGCCACAACCCGCCGTGGAGTCCATCACAGAGTCAGACTGGAAGCTGCATCTCGGGCCTGCTGGACCAGAACACTCGCCACCCCCGCCGCCGGCCTCCACCATCTCACACGGGTCTCTCTCAGATTTAAGTCGTCCACCATCGAGTCTGTTCAGCCGCAGCACCGACCTCGCCAGTGGCAGGAGCAGTGTCCTGTCTGGTGGTAAAACTTCTACTGTGACAGTGGAGTTAGCATTAGCTGTAGATAGAGCTGCTACCATTAATCTATTAGTTATCTATATTAAACTATTAAATTAGACTATTAAATTAATCGCCAACTATTTTGATAATTGATTAATCGGTTTGAGTTTCTGGTGTCTTTACTCCTCTATGACAGTAAACCGAATATCTTTTGAGTTGTGGACAAAACAAGACATTTGAGGATGTCATCTTGGGCTTTGGGAAACACATTCTTCACTATTTTCTCACATTTTATAGACTAAACAACTAATCGATTAATCAAGAAAGTAATTGATAGATTGATAGACATTGAAAATAATCGTTAGTCACAGCCCTAGCTGTAGCCTCCTTAATATATGTACTTTTAAAACTAATGAGTGTGTTAAAGGACGCTACCTTCTAATTTCTCTTTGTGGTTTTGCAGCAGATATCAGCGACCCAGAAGGCAGCGTTTGTTTCTCGCCGCTCCAGCCTCATCCAGCGATGAAGTCACCTTCGGCCTCTTGCTCTCCAGCAGGATCCAACCTTCGCCAATCATCCACTAACGCCACGACCACCCCTCCACTCTATGAACCGATATTTGGCCAAACCAAACCCCTCTCACCTCGCCCAACGTCAGGTGTCCTTCCTCTGTCAGATAAACCTCTGAGCAGGTGTAAAAGCACAAAAACAAGTGAGGATCTCCACCCAGATGCGTCTGTAGATGCTGGTCTCCACCCATCCTTGGACTCCGATCACGGCCTTGTCACCCTGGCGTTCCCCTCCGCCACTTGGTCCTCCTGCCCGAGTCCACAGAGGAGCACTCCTCGCTCAGGGTCAGGACCAAAGCTGACCCCTTCTGCATCTCGGCTGGATTCTCATCGCTGGTCCGTCCTGCCTCCCATCTCCCCTGTCAGAGGTGAGAAATGAGCTCAGCCACATATGGCTCGTTCACAGCCTCCTCCCGACCCCTTCGCAACGCTCCTGCCCGTGTTCTTAGGGGCCTGATTGTCTTGAACATGGCTGGACATCCACCCACAGACAAAGAAACACAGAGAATTCAAAGCCTGCCTCCATAGTGAGGCGTTATGATGCTCCTGCCCCCATCAACACATTGTGAAAGCCTGTTTTTCCCACCTCCTCCCACCCCATAATAAATAACGCAGAAAGCTTTTCTTTTTCTTCTAAATCAGCGATAGAAAGGAGGGCTTTTGATGAAAAGCTGGTACCGTTTGATTCCCTGTTCAAAGGCGTGAGGCCCCAACAATAGGAGTCGGGGTGCCTACCTCGTGTGCCGTGCCTCTCAGCCCCGGCTCCCCCGTGCCTCCACTATTCTCTGGGCTCTGAGAGGGAGACGTGTAGCCGATGGTCATAAATCCACACTGACCGCCGCTCACTGACGGCAGAACACTGAGGCGGGCCGCCACAATAGAATACCTCCGCAGCTTTCCTGCGGACGCTAATTTACCGTTCCCAATGGGGATAAAGGACGGGGCCACTGACATCTGACTCCTCCTGGAACTTTATGAAAGAAAGCAAACAATGTTGAAATTGTGTAGGGATTTTCTCTTTTCTATCAGAGACATCTACTGTTCTCTGTGTGGTGCTGTACTGCAGGGGGGCCCGCGCTGTATCGGAGCACGCTGTTCTCTTCACGGCAGACACAGAGCGAGTGTCACTGGTTCATTTATTTCACTGCAGATGGAGGCAATTCAAGCTCAATGTGGCAGCGTGTAAAGCTTAAAGGATAATTCTGGTTTATTACAAGTATTTTTATAGATTCGTCCATCATTTCTAATTGTTACGATGACGTCGTTCTCACCAAAGTAATTGCTGAGTTCTTGGAACACGTCAACATCGCTACAGGGAAAGAAACAGAACAACAATTGAACAATTTAGCCAGAAAATCTTGTTATTTGGAGGTTAAACCACAAGTGAGCACACCTGAAATGTACGTAATAGTCCAGCATTGCACAGGAATTTGTGCACCACTACAACAAGTACAGGAAGACAAAGTTGAACCAGACAGTTGGTCTGTAAACTGTGATAGAGGGTTTGCGTCCAGTTTCTCTTCCAAATAAGTTTGGCTGACTTGGGGGCTAATTTAGGGACATGTTCGGACAGACAACAACATTGCATATGAAATTAGAGGTCACTTGTGCAGTGGCTGTTTGGAACGGGCCGATTGCTCGACTCCCGGTATTGCTGCTTGCATCACTGGTAGGGGGCGTTCCTGTTCGGAGGCCGATCGGTTGCCACCGGAAGTGCTGCTTGCAGCGTTGTTGAGAACCGCTCATCGCACATTGACTCCAGTGAAGTGATGACGAGTTTGGTTATCATGTTAGTATATCGAGCAGCAAAAGTGAACTGCAGTCAATGAGCCACGGCCTGTAAAGGCCCGCTGTGGATGACATGCTCGACTCAAACTGCAGAGCTCCGAAGCCCCGCCTCTGCTGCTGCAGAGATCGCTGTCGCTTGTTTATTCAGAGTTTGTTAAAGGTAGGGTTGGTAAAGATTTAAGAATCATTTTTTGTCACGATTACTGCGTTGACAACTGCCCAAACGAACCACACCAGTCGATTAAAACGGACTAAATGTTGGCTTGTGAAAGCGCCCTAATAAGTTTTGTAGAGGGATATTTGTGTTAAAAGAAGTACTTTCTTAGAAAATGAGTAGTAGATGAGGCTGTAATATTTGAGCCCTGTGTGGTATACACAGTGTATATAGCTGATGGGAGACTCCTCATCTCACTCAGCCCTCTTTGACCCCCATCATGGTTTTTTCAGACCTCCTACAATCCACAGCGTGACCCTGAGCTGACCTGTTTTCAGCAACATCTCCAGAGTGTAACTGTCCGTGACAATGAAGCGGGGCACTGTCCCGGCCCGGCCTGGCCTCGCCGCTCTGGGCCTGTTAGCCCGCCACTGTGACCAGGAAAAGAGGGCCACAGGCACACAGAGAAGGCCTTGTCCGCCTCTAACTCTGTCATATCAAACTCGCCGACCCCCCAGCACCACCTTTAACCTCCCCGAAAAACTCTCCCTGACTCAGTGTCTGCTGAGAATGACAGCTGAGTTGACAGCAGCAATATGCTTTGAAGTGTCAAGTCAAGTCCCTCCATTGTCTCCGGGAGTAGAGCGCCGAGCCGCTCAAGTGCACAATAGTGCAGTGGTGTGTGCGCGTCGTTGTTCACATACTTGACTGTGTGAGGGTGGCTTCATGTGTACATTTCAACTTGTCCATGTGGGCAGACACCAAGGAGCTGAGTTAGCCTTTTCCTTTTAGAGCCTCTGTATATATTATCCTTTTGTCCGTGGCCAAGCTGTTCTGCATTTCTAATGTGAGAAAAGCCTCGACAAGCCTCTTTCAGGACGACGTCCACAAAACACACCACCCGGTGAAACAGTTTCTCTCGCTAATCCTCTGGTTTCTAAACCAGGCAGAGGGGAAAAGTTTTGTTTTGATGGTTTGAGAGGAGATAAGTAATTAGTGATTAGCTTGACAGTTTTTACCATTCCTGTGAGTGAGGTCTTGAGAGCTTAAGGGAAGAGTTGTTGCCCTGTGTTTGTTTATGGAAGGTGAGATGAGACCACTTTGGCCCAGAGGTCCGACTGTAACGCCGCGCTCAGACCTTCATACCTCGCCTGAGGGGCTTCACTCGTGGAGGTCTTGTGTCAGAGTGTAAAACCTGGAAGCTTTAACTAAACCCACAACAACATCCAGCTGAGATTTATAGTCTGATAGCTGCACCTGAAAAATGTCCTCCAGGAGATTTCCTTTCCTTCTGTGCTGTTCTTTATTTATTTACATCTCATCAGTTATCATTCTACATCTCTTAGATTTACTGAAATCATAACAAGCAGATAAAACCAGGCGGCTACCTCCGGGTCTGAAAAGTGAAGCCAACGCTGAAGTGCCTTAAACTTGCATTCTTTCTTATAGCCAGCAGGGGGCGACTCCTCTGGTTGCAAAAAGAAGTCAGATTGTATAGTCTATGAGAAAATGAGCCTACTTCTGACTTGATTTATTACCTCAGTAAACATTGTAAACATGAGTTTATGGTCTCAATCACTAGTTTCAAGTCTTCTTCAATACAGCATGATGTTCATTTAGTAAGTTATGGTCCCACGTAATAAATGTTGGTTTGTGAAAGCGCCCTAAGAAGTTTTGTAGAGGGATATTTGTGTTCAAAGAAGAACTTTCTTAGAAAATGATTAGTAGTGGTAAATGAGGCTATAATATTTGAACCCTGTGTGGTATTGAATATCTTACTAATAAAAAATGATTAGTCACTTACCTTGAAACAAGTAAATCTGTTTATGTTGGGTAAGAAAATAAAAGATTTAATCATCCTAAAAGAAGATAATATGACTTCCCTGAATTGCCCCTTTTGCAGCGTGCTCATTTAGTTCTCCCAGTTGTTTTATTATCATTCCTACACCTATTTGCTTTTTCCTATTATTTCCTAATGAAACAACCCACTGTGCCCACGTGTGTCATTAAAGTTACATCTAATCCTCATCATCATAACACAATACACCCACTCTGTGCTGTTTGCAGGACGCTGTGGCACGGCAGCATCACGCTGCTCGGAGCTCAGCTGCAGTCAGTCTCATGTGTTTGATGAACTGGAGGCCATCGCCCCTCGGTCCCCTTCCTGTCCGTCTCTGGACTCGCCATCAGACTCATCCGGTTGCCATTCACCCAACACAGGTACACACACAAATTCACACCATTGTAATTTGTTCAATACTCGCCACCTCCCGAGGCCATAGTGCTCGCTGCGCCCTCTGACAGTTGCGCTGGGCCGTATTGTCGTTAGCGCGAGGGGTCTGCGGCAATGTTGGCAACCGACCCGACCTTTGTTATAAATTTTGAGTTTAACTATTTTGCAAGAGCGCAAGTATAAACACAAGTCTGTGTTGGACGTGTTCGGTGTGATGACGTTTAATGTCCCTAACAACCTCCTTTTTTAAGACACGTAAAGGCTTCAAAATTCACGAGTTGGGTATTTATTGATGTATTTTATATCGTAGAACAAAACGTTAAAATCTCTTCAGCTTGTGTTAACCACAGACCTTATTTCAGGCATCTAACTAAAACCCATTCAAAAAACCCATTGACTTCCAGATGAGGGAAACCAAAGTGAAAAAATGCTAACTCATTTCCCAGTTTTAGGACTCAAGGCCTTTACACACTGGGGGCGTGACGAATAAACGACAAGAAAATGTGAAATACTCTCCTGCGAATGTTTAATGTCTAGGGCTTTTATTGTGAAAGGTAAGAACAGAAGGAGTGGATCTGGTCTGCGCTGCCTTTGTCAAGGTTGAAAGGAGTAGTAAAGCGTGCCGTCTTGGTTCAGACTACTGAGCCTCCGTGTTGTTGTTTCATAAGTATTGGCGCAACTCAACCCGTTCTGCACAACGTGATTGGTTGGTGCCTTTATCCACAATGTGAAAGCAAAGAAAGTCAACTTTGATCTGAAAACAAATTATGTTGTTTTTTATGACACAATATTCGCGTTCTGTGTTAAAGTACTCATGACAAAAACAGCAGTTAGTAAAAATGATATTGACGTGCAAATTAATCTCACGAAAACGCTGCCGATGTGTAAAGGCCTTTATTCCTGCAGCACTCTTTTATTAGATTAAAGGCGTGCAAAATTAAACTGGTGAACAGGTGAATATTACCTCAGCAGCCGATGGTCACATATTTGGCTTGAGCACATTATATCAAGGCTTGGAAAGTTACTTTTTTGTGACTTTTATTTCTGTATATTTTGACAAAAGCGCAAAAAATCCATAATTCTGTGATTGAAAGTCATAACTGCCATCATGGTGCTGTACTTAATGTTTTATAGTTTTGTTGTTGTTTCCAGTGATGTGTCAATTAGACATGCTCTCCTTCCTCTGTGACTTGTGCCTTGTGGCTTATCTGAGCGCTCACTGTGTCGGGTCTTTGTGTCAGCCTATGTTGCCCAACAAAAGCAGATGTGTGTGTGCATGCCTGCGATAGATAGCATGTGTAAATGTGTGTGTGTGTGTGTCCTGGAGGTGGTTCAGTGAGCTGCTGAGAGAGACATTAGCCAATGAAGACTTCCTCTACCTCCCTCATAACCCGCTAATCCCTGACAAGGTGTTTAACCTGCTTGCTTGACCCGAACCTCCATCTGACCCCGGCGACCTTTGCCCCGAGGATGTGGAGGGATCAGGGCGACCGCTGCCATAGCGACCACAGCGTGATAAAAATCAACTCAGGCCTCAAGTCAGAAGTGAGCTAATGCTCCAGACTGATGTTTATCAGAGACCGACATGAATTTACATTTGTATAGACGGTGGCTGATTTAAAGCTCCACTGAGCAGGAGTTTTATTGAAAAACACAGATACGTTATCAGACTCAATCAGCCTCAGAATATTTCACTTTCAAATACATGTGGGCCTGGTTTTTGCATCCCATAAATGTTCAGCATTCAGAGACCTGAAAGATTGATGGGTGCCGACCCGAAAATCACAAAACTGGCAAATGAAGTTCTCAGCGCTCACAAATAAGTGTGTACCACTTTTAATAATGCACAGCAGCAGGAGGAAACCACCTGAGACATTTATGGTTGTGACCCCTCTTAAACAGCAGCCAGGAACCTGCCGGTGATTTATGGGCTGCAGCTAACGATCATATTCAATGTCCATTAATCTGTTGATTACATTTTCGATTAATCGATTAGTTATTTTTTTCTGTAAAATGTCAGAAAATGGTGACAAATGTCGATCAGTGTTTCCAAAAGCCCAAGATGACGTCCTCAAATGTCTTGTTTTGTGCACAACTCAAAGATATTCAGTTTGTTGTCATAGAGGAGTAAAGAAACCAGGAAATATTCACATTTAAGAAAAGCTGCAATCAGAGAGGTTTGAAACAGATTAATCGATTATCAAAAATGCGAACGAGCCTGAGCCGCTGTTGTCGCTAACTTTCAGGGCTAAGCCCTTCACTTTAATCTGCAGTTGACAAACAAGACACGGTGGCTCACACCGACACTCGCTAATGTTAAGCACACAACCTACACACTGAGTTGTTCCTTAAAGAAGTTTGCTACCTGTATAACACATATCAGTTTAAAACAAACATCTTAAAAATACACAATTCTGATGATTAGGCCCGGCGGGGAGTCAACCGGGCTTACAGTACGCTGGCGGAAACCCTGAGAAAACTCATATGCGTGTTGGTCGACTAAGAATTTCTTTGGTTGAGGACCACTGTAGAAAATATCAATACATATACAACAATCAAAACAACATCATCAAATGATAAATACTAGTAAGAAAAAAAAATATTGCTTTATGTTATTGTGATAACCAGATAAGTGACCGATTGAATTGCACACTAACAATAAGAAAATGCATGCATGTACATGATTAGGCCCACATATATATCAATAAGACACATCTGTATTCATAAAAAACAAGACAGCAACAATTACTCAGTCAAACTACAGATATTTAACTCAGAAGTGCCTTTCTCTCAATTTTAATCTTGCCAAAGTATAAAGCATTTGAATTAGAAGTGTGTCCTCTGTCTGGGTGGTAACTAACCCGTGTGTCCAACACCTTAATCACAAGATTAGTCATTTGTTATCTGCCACAGTGTTTGCTGAGTGTCTTTCAAGCTCGTGGCTACTTTTTGCTAATGATGGACTAATACCCGGCCTAACTGAAAGTGTGTCCCGCCACATTATGTTACACCCACAGTTATCCCTGGGATTTCCTCTCAACGACTCCTTAATTTATTAGCTCGGCCAACAGTTCCTTTCTCGCACCTGAGGGATTACTTTACCGAGCGTCAGTACACCTACAAACTCATGTGTGACTTCAACTGAAAACACTTTATAGGAGAGTGTGTGTGTGTGTGTGTGTGTGTGTGTGTGTGTGTGTGTGTGTGTGTGTGTGTGTGTGTGTGGTGGGGTACCTGTAGCAGAGCGTGCTGTGTGAAATCCCCTCGGAGAGGAATGGCAGCTCCACACCCATCCAGCGTAGGACGGGGATTTGCATGGGCACCGAGCCACACTGTCACTGATCCGCTTTTAATTGGGTGTGACCATGAGAACTTTGGAGCCCAAGGGGAGTGGTGGAGGTAGGGGTGGGGGTGAGATGCTCTGGGGTGAGGGCGTTTAGGGTTGCGTTGAGTGAAGGCAGTGTCATTTACAGTAATTTCATGATCCAGTTCAACAAGTCAGTCCAGTTTTAAAGGTCAATGTTTATAAATGCATTTAAGTTTAACATGTTTCTATCAATGGGCTCTTGATTCTCTGATGATATGAGGCATTAAGGATTTGTTATACATTGTAAAGTATTTATATTTTGACAATTGTTTCAAGTATTCTATTTTATTTCACCTTTTTTAAACGTGGCAACAGACAACTTTCATGAATGGGGTGGTGTTTGCCGTGTTCACGAGAAGAGTCCATATGAACGCCCCCCTCTTGTGGTATTCACGACCTTGTAAGTGGAAAGTTTCTGAAAGCTCCGAGTTCACGAGTTAGTCAGAAATGACGGAGGCCATAGAAGTTTAGTTGTATATTGTTTTTCTTCGTAATTTTATAATATGTCTGAGGAAAATGGTGATATTCCCAACCACCTCATCTTTTCCCCTGTCATTATGCCTATACATTGTTAGCCTCTGTGGCCTCTAGAAGCCGACACTAACGTTAATATTGCCATTGCTTAGCAGCGGTGTTCTCACAATTTAACCACTTGAACGCCAAGAATATTGTGTTCACGACTTCCCATGTCTTAACCACGACCTCACGAGTTCCATTTAAAGGCATCATTTGTTTCTGGCTGCTAATGTTAACGTTAGCGTTAGTTAACATTGTTTGGATTATCAAACAGACAATGAATCATAGATGTTTTGTTATTGGCTGCTAGTGTTAGCATTACGCTAACAGCCAGAAACAGGCAGGGCTGTTGGCACTGGCTTCCTTGTAGCTCCTGGTTCATTTCTAGCTGTTAGCGTTAACTAGCGGTAGCGTTAGCTCTAATGATGGCAATGTTGGTTTGTCATTTGGTCAGTCGAACCACTTGTTTAGTCCGAACTGAAATATCTCAACTTTTAGATGGATTCCGTTGACATGTTTTACAGACATTCATGGTACCCAGAGGATGAATCCCACTGGCTTTTCCACTATAAGGTTGACAATTGTGGTTTTGAGTGCAATATCTCAACAAGTATTAGATGGACTGCCATGAAATTTGGTACGCACATTTATGTTTCCCTCGGGATGACTTGCAATAACTTTGGTGACTTTTTATTTAGCGCCAAAGCGAGTTTCCTCTGTCGGGTGGCTGGGCTCACCCTTAGAGACGGGGTAAGGAAGAAGAGAGAAGAAGCCAGTTGAGGTGGTTCGGGCATCTGATCTGGGTGCCTCATCCTACTGAGAAAGGCACTTTCACCTGATAGGAGACACCGGGGTAGACCCAGAACACGCTTGGGAGATTAATTATACATCTCATCTGGCTTGGGAACGCCTCAGGATCCTCCAGGAGGGGCTGGAAAACGTTGTTGGGGATCGGGACGTCTAGACTACCTAGCTTTGACTGCTGCCGCGGCCCCGGATAAGTGGCAGAAAATGGATGGCTAGATTTTTTGTCTGAATATAAGATGCATCAACTTGTTTGCCTACTTATTGCTAGCAGGTGCATTGCAGACCCATCAGTGTTCTGTTTAGATACCCAAATGATCCACCTACGTTAAAAACAAACCCGTTTAACAGAAGCTATTTGATATGCGTTGCAGCGCCGCAGGATATTTGTCTCATATGTCAGACGTTGTTGTCTCTCCACCTGCAGAGCTGTCTCCCGGCTTGGCGGCGCTGACGGTGGGCTGTGACTCCGGGAATCTGGGCTCCCTGTCCCGGGTCCATCTGCTCCTCCTGGACCGACCGGAGCCCGAGACCATGCTGAGCCCCTTCGGTCTGGAAGAGGAGCTCTCGCCGGTGCAGGACTGGTTAGATCTCTGTGTGCAGTACGATCCAGCAGGTATAGCTCTTCATGAGAAAGATGCATAGAATAGACACCTTCAGAGCAACACTAATGTATAAATGAAAGCCTTTTCCTCAGTAAGACAAAGTGTTTCCTGGCAAATACAAGAAAATGAGAGCAACATACACACAGTTTAATACCAGGATTAAACATAATCCAGCAAAAACATCCAGCTATATCTGATACAAGCAGCGTGTTACTCCCAGGAGCCAAAAGAGGAAGTTCACACTCCAAAGACAAACTTTGAGTCAGCATCAAGTTTTCTTTCTAACAATCAGAAACTTCTTTATTCAGTCAGCAAGTATCCAAAGTATCTGTGATTTGTGATCTTGTGAAATCATTATTTGTGATTGTTTGTGTATTTATTAAATCCATTGTGACTGACAAGCAATCTCAGTTCACCGAGGAGCGTAAACCTGCTCTGACAAATCTTCCTGACAGTTTGAATGAGATTGTTTGATAAGCAGAAACCGTCACTTTAATAACAGGGAGCAGTCAGACAGGTGTGTCCGTGTGTGTGTGTGAGGTGAGAACACACATGACGGCGGGGGGAAAACACGAACACTGGAGGTGTGTTCTCTCCGTCCGCGGCCGGCCTTGAGGGTAAGCAATGCCTTTTTATGGCTTCGAGCGGCTTCTCTTTTAACGAGCTGCGATGCCGCCACTCATCTGCTCCCAGGCATGCCGCTGCGAGCTTTTAACTGCTGTTTCCCCGAAGGTGTGGCAGCTCAGAGGAAAGGTTTACAGGGATATCAGGATGTGCCATATTAATAAAGATCAAACCGCTAGAGTGGATCATTAACCGGGAAAGTCCGACTAAGATAGCTGGAGAGACTTGGAACCAAGCGCTGCATGCATAACAATGGATAAGAAACTGAGACGTGTGTGTGTGTGTGTGCGTGCAGAGAACCCATTCAGTCTAGCGCCTGTTGTTTATAGACTGATAACACGTCTGAGAGTGAGATAAACACTGTCGACGTTTAAAGGTTCATTCAACCAAATTACAAAGGAACATCTCTCCTTGAACTTTAATAGTATGCAGATAGTTTTGGGTTTATTTTGTCCAGGTTTTGAGGAATTTAACTTGAAGATTTCTGCCTCTATCCCAGGGGTTGGTTTAAAGTTTTGGTATGAAGTGCCATTTTTTCAGTTTTCTTGTTAATCAGTGTGCCATATTAACATTAAGGCTGTTGTTGTACTTTAATTATGACACCACATCAAAGTTTAAATCTCCAACGGATCTTTAATTTTATTCCATCCATGTAGGCAACGTGCATTGCATTTAAAAACAAAAAAAAAACACTTCTCCCATAATCAGGACATTGTACATATACAGTATATGAGAGCACTATAAAAGAAGGCTGGGCGGGTCTTCGCGGAATTCAGGTGGAGGAAAAAAATCAAATCAAACTACCGTAAATTGTATTGACTTGGCTGCCGATATCTCGAAACCTGAACAAATATAACCAAATCTATCTGCATGGCTACATAGATATAACCAGAGGTTAGTTGTAACTTGGTTGAACCGAATGTGACAACCACGATGTTTTTTTCTGTTTTGGTGTTCATGCATCTGTGCCACCGATATTTACAACAAGAGAAAATCTGTCTGCTGGAAGCTTGTCTTTCCTCTCTGTGTGTCTCCAGAACAATGTTTGCACCTGGCACGCTCCTGTAGACAGGTGCTCCTCTGGGGTTTTGTTGCTCTATTTATTGCCATTATTTGCTCAGAGGTTAAGAGCCATAATTGGAACTAATACACTACATTACTCATATCTGTGCACACACACTCGAGCACAAAAGACAAGTGCATGTAAGTGTGCGCCGGAGGCTAACACTTATGTACACACATGCACGCTGCAAACACACCATTTACTTCCTCTCCTTTTTAGCTTGACGCTGTGTCCTGTGTGGTTTTTGTCAGGTGTTGTGAGGCCCCTCACAGCTGGCGGCGTCTCTGAAAGGTGTGACTCCGCAGGGAAAGTCCAGGAAAACAAATCGGTGAGTGCCGCTGCCCCTTGTGGAACCGCTTTTCACTCTTTACCCCCCTCCTCCGTTCATCTATCAGATTTCCTCCTAAAAGCAGGACTGCGCCTTGTCGTGAGCAAACACTGGAGCTCCGAGAATCAACTCCTATCAGACAATAACCCCCGAACCTGGCGCACACAGTCACCCTCCCACACAAAGACCCCTTTTTACAAACTTGAACTGGCATGCATTTATAACTGTCATTCCTGTAAGACGAGCCAAATTGTTGTTGATAATTGAGACACAATATAACAGAGGGCACGCGGCGTGCAGCAGGTGTGTGGTTAATCAGTCACGGGCTGCAGGAGGGGGCGGGAGGCCTGACTGTACGGGAGCAGGCGGGCTTTTACACCAGCTCATTGCTCTGTCGCAGGGGGGTAAACGCCCGACACGGTGGGATTCTTTCAGAGGATGCACCACCACTAGGATCAGACCGGGGTGAGGGGTCATGGGGGTAAACAGGGCTTGTGCATGCTGGGCTGCAGTGGAATGGACGCAGGTGCTCCACGTGATCTACGATTAATCTCCCCTTTATGACGAATGAGAGAGAGGGCCCCTGAAAAGCATGAATGAGACTCATAAGCCCCCTGCAATTATGCCGAACCACAATGACGAGCTGGAGTGCTCCGAGCTGGATTCATACGGTCGTTTGCATAATGCACCTCGCTGAAGCAAGGATCCACATACTGGATTATTTACACAGAAGAGAAACTGATAAAGCAGCGGTGTGTTTGGATTTGGGGAGTGGGAGGAGCTGCTGGTTCTGGGTTGGGGATATGTTTAATCACTGTAAATTGAAAATGTTCTACAACATAGAAACTCAGGAGTTTTAAGGGAATAGTTTGACATTTTGAGAAATATACTTATTCTCTCTTGCAGAGAGTCCGATGAGTAGATCGATACCCGTCCAATCCCACTTCCTGCAGTCTTGTGAGGTTGCCAGGCAAGACTCCAGGAAGTTACTCCTCCCAGCCAAAAACACATCAGACCGGCATCACCAAGGCCGCGGCCCTATTACATAAGTAGAGAAACAGGAAAATGAAGAAAAGCTGTTGTGTAGCTGGTTAACCGAGGCTTTCACACTGAGATTTGAGGCACATAAGATACGTGAATATTCACTGTCATTGTGTTAAATCGCTTAATAATGCTGGTGACAGTGACTAGCATGGCTTGCTAACGTTAGCTTGAGTGGGAGGCTTGCAGCAGTACAGTCATACAGTCGTCACCAACTAAATCTCAGTCTATAGATCAAACAGTTGGCTATGAACACGTTGGTTATTTACAGACAACACCGAATGATGCACAAATATATAGAGATGTCTGGATGAGCAATATCCGTCCACTTGGTTGGACGGGGGAAGACTGAAGGGACATGGTGGCGATCAACCTTAATTTATGAAGGTATCACGAACTCTCCGGTTCAGGCTAGGTCACAAAATAATTATTATACATAATATAACAATATAACTTTTGTTTTATGTGTATAAAACAAAAGTTTGTTTAACGAGAGATGAATGCATACCAACTTGTGAAAAATTACAATCCAAACACACGTCAAATTGCATTGAAGTCTATGGGATTTTCAGTTTTCTGTCCCCCAAAAGGGGGCACAGCCTCGATGTTTTGCGAAGAACCCGTATCTGCCAGTCTGATGTATAGTCCTACATGTACCCCCCCCCCTCCAGTATATATGCTAAGTTAAGCTAACCATGCTAGCTGTAGCTTTACATCTACCATACAGAAATGGGAGAAATATCAAACTACTCCTTTAATTATTTCAACTTTTTATCATAGAAGTATCATTTTTTCTGTCAGATTGGAACAGCGATTGACTCTAAAAACAACAATACCCATGAGCGTTAGCTGGCATTGCTATGGAGTGGAAGTCAGTCAGAGCTGTGGCAAATAAGGCTAGATTAAAAAACATTGTCTATGCAGAAAATCCTTGACGTTTTGTGGTTCAACTGTTACTAAAGGTTTATTTCCTTACAGGATCAGTCTGAAGGAGGTTCTGGGTCACCGTCGTCATGGATCATAGACCCGAGTCCATCACACAACATGTTTGGATCCACCCACTCTCCCTGCGTGTCCAACCACGGTACAGTAACCCTTAAATCTTCCCAGAAAACACTGATTTCTCCTGATCTGTGTGTGCTGCAATGACATATCACCTCTCTGTTAAAACTGGCGCTCTCTCTGAAGAGCCTATAACAACAATAGTTAATCAATACAAGAGCCCGACTTCACCATTAGCGTCTGATCCGGTAAAAGCCCACTCAGTCCCCGTCAGCTCTGCTTTATGAGGAGCCATTGTCTCCACACTGTCGGCGCTGTGTTTGGCGTTCCCTTGCCTCCGGTACACTTAAGCCCGCTAATCCTTGCTAGGGCCAGCTGGCCCGCGGTATCACCTTCACCTGTGTGGTCGGCCTGTGTACATTCATGAGTGATGGTTCGGAGGCGGCGCTTACTGTACGGATCACAAACACTGGAAAGCTGGCAGCGCAAGACAGGAAAAAGGTCCACCGAGGCGCCGTCACCACGTTGGAAATGGAGAGCCACCCTTGAGCTAATGGCTGGCTCTTTTTCCTCCCATCTTCACATCTGTCAGACTGTGATCACGCTCACTCGTCCAGTATCAGTCATTGTTCTGTAACGCTAATGGACCATGGTATGCTGTATTCCTTGAGGATGTTAGAAATGCATCCATCATATCAGAGATTGATATGTCTGAGGGCCGAGCTGCAACTAACCGTTTAGACCAAAGCCGCAGCGATATGTCTTTCTAATCCAACATCAAGTTTAATTATTTTATCACTCAGTGTGTTTGTGGTGTTTTTGATGAAATACATCCAGGAGTGGAGGAGGGTGGAGCTATAGATCAGGCTGTCCTGTGACAATCCATCTGTCTAAACATTTTGACATCAGTTTTCACAAAACATGCAGGAATAATGGGCCTCATGCAAGAACCTCTCGTACTGACAGATTTATTCTTAAATGGCTTGTACGAGTGATTTAGGAGAACTTGTCGCATTCACCAATTTTCTCGTGTTTTGAATTTTCTCTTAGGCATGAACACAATTTATGGTCCAGACATCTGCTGTTACCCAAACCTACGTTTTTCACTGATGGATTGTATATTTCATTACAATTTTGACATAATTATGTTGACATTATCCTGTTTGACTCTGCAATTCGAAGTATAGTATAATACACAAATATGACAGAAGTGCTAATAAACAGTATAATACTACAGCTTTTAGCTATTAATGCACTACTGTGGTATTTTGTGCATACAAACACTGTAGCAGCATGTCCACAGATATAAGTTAGATAGTACTGTGTGGATGACTGATGTAATGAGACACAAATATAACAGAAGTGCTAATAAACAGTATATTACCACAGTTTTTTTTACTGCTGATGCACGGAGCAGCAATCTTGGATTTTGAGGTTGAGGTTGGTGAGGTTCTTCATGGGGCGTTCCAGTTGAAATTTCAGAAATGCCAAGTTCCCAGTTCAAATGGAACGCAGCATTATGTTTAAGGTGGTCTGACGATGCGTTCCAGTTAAACTGGGAAGTCTGAATTTTATTAAATCAGTCTTACACACAGTACAGTCCAACTTCTATCTGTGGACATGCTGCTACAGTGTTTATATGCACAAAATACTGCGTAATGCGTTGTTATCAACTGGTATTGCTAACAGTGGCTAACGTGGCTGGAGCAAACCCCATTCAATAAGGCATAAATAGTATAATGAAATGCTGTTGAGTTGCATTATGGGAACTGTAGGATCCTGCATTTTTGGTGTGTGAGCCATAGCAGGGACTAAGAGTCAGGATATCTCTGCTTATATGCTCCATTTGTTGATACCATGTTTCTGTGAAGTCGCCCCACTTTATGGAGGTGCAAAAGTACTATTTTAATGGAAAGTAAAACTCATTATTGATTCAGGACCCTGAGTTGGTCTAGGGGCAATATATTACTCGACATCCCTGCAACCAGGAATGAGTTTTATATGATTTAACAGCTTGTTCTTTGCAAAGATTGATTGATTTATTAGCTTGTTAAATGTATATG
>CAKAOH010028503.1:0-17282 GCA_916701665.1 Sebastiscus tertius | reverse complement strand
TATGGGAACTGTAGATTCAAGATTCAAGATTCAAGATGTTTATTGTCACGCCGGTTGTACAGGTACAAACTTGTGAAATACTTTTTGCCGGGAAGCTCCATTAAAATAATAAATTATATTACATTTACATTATAATTACATTTACATTACAATTATAAAAGGAAATACTTTATACAAGGGCATATTAACAACATATACAGGCATATTAAGAACATATGTATTAAGAATATATACAGTATATACAGTATAGGATATATTTTTGTGTAAGAAAGTGTCAAAAGGATCCTGCATTTTTGGTGTGTGAGCCATAGCAGGGACTAAGAGTCAGGATATCTCTGCTTATATGCTCCATTTGTTGATACCATGTTTCTGTGAAGTCGCCCCACTTTATGGAGGTGCAAAAGTACTATTTTAATGGAAAGTAAAACTCATTATTGATTCAGGACCCTGAGTTGGTCTAGGGGCAATATATTACTCGACATCCCTGCAACCAGGAATGAGTTTTATATGATTTAACAGCTTGTTCTTTGCAAAGATTGATTGATTTATTAGCTTGTTAAATGTATATGTTGTACATCCATTGTCAAAGAACACAATGTCTGAAATTCCCTTCAGCTTTAAAACGCTGTTTTTTCACACATTTTACGACGAGGCACTCCCTGTTTAACTACCCTGTAAGAATCATACAAACTGGACTAATGGAGGAAGATGTCCCCCAGAGGATCGAGGTGATAGCTTGTGTGCTTTGACCTTTTGGAGGCCAAAGGCATGGTCACACTCTGAGGGAGGAGGAGGAAGGGAAGGGAAGGAGGGGGGGGGTCATCAGTAGGGCGTGGAGGGGTCACGCCTAAGGTCACACTGTCTCTAAAAGATGCCCAGTGTGTGGCATGTCTTTGTGTGGATAGGTGAGATTTGGTTACCCTGGAGGTGTGAGCAGTTCAGCCCTTTGAATAGAGATCCCCAGTAATGGAGGGAATGACCTCATTTTGACTCAACGTATATGAGAAAGTTGAGAAAATGGGCCTGAGATCAGTTCACATGACCAACTGATGATTTATATATATAATAAGCCACAAACGCTGATTATATTTATTATATTGTATAGTTCAACACAGGCCATTTCGGTAAAATATGACAATAGAATAAAAATCATTTTGTTTTACTTTTGTACACCACTTTGTAGGCAGACGTTTTACTGCCGTCCAGCAGTCACTTTCAGTCCAAAATAGCGGAAGCGTAGCTCTGCTGCTGGGCGCTGATGTGGCAATGGAACGAACAGTTGACTTTCACTTCTTGGCGATACACGTTCTTTGATGACATGACCACAACCACTTAGGAGACAGGAAGTACGTACCATTTCAAACCATTGGGGGAGCTTGAAATGCGTCATCTTTGTTACAGAGCGTCTTTGATTTAGTACTGCACGTCCATAAAGTTGGGGAACTCAGAAGATACATGTTGAAGAGAAGAATGTTAAAATGGAAAGAGCAGAGACCAAGATATCCTGACTTTTATTCCCTGGTATTGGCCAAGCTCCAAAAACACTGTATCCTACATTTCCCATAATGCAACTGAATGTTGTCATTAATTAAAATTTAAAAAAAATTCAAACTTTGGAAAGTTTCTCCAAAGCCACAGAAGACTTTATGCAATGGTTTATTAGTGCACCTTTGTGACAAATATGTGTAAAATCATATGGAATGGTCCTTTAATTAATAATAATAATGATGATGATTTAATGATGAGTAATTTTTCTGATGTTCATTCCATATCAATGAATCGCCCGACTGTCTCTGGATCAGTCGACAATGGTTGACCAACTCTGAGATTAGAGTGAAGCCAGAAATGAGCTGCGATAAGATGCTGCTGCTCCCCAGTGAGGCTCATGTTAAGACCTTTGTCCATCTCTGCTCATCAGGAATTCATAGGTAGAGTAATCCCTCCCCTCATAATTGTTTCATGACTGTTTCCCCACTGCCCCCGGTCACTCGCCGTTCACTCCGGTGTTTAGCATTCAGCTGCTACTAAAGATGTTAGCGTCCAAATGAATGTAGCGATGTGCAGGGCCACAAAGAGCACTAATCTGAACTGACCCTGGTGGATTGTTCCAGAAAGCTGAGGAAGCTACGGGACAGATTAGCCTCCAGAAAGACAGAGACGGTGCGAGCAGAGATTAGTCGTGTACTAAGCGAGGATCGTTTCCCCCCCAGAGGACCACACACTGACAGTGTAGCCATGTCACCATTGTCTCTAAGCCACCGCCGCTGTGGACTCATCGGCTATTGTCTCCGAAATCCTCCAGCGTTTCCCCAAAAACCTGGACTCAAGCCCTTTGATTGGCACTTGTCAGGGCTGATAGAGAGGGTGACGTGTTGGGAAAGGCTTCGATAAAGGAGCCCTGAAAGGAAAATCCCCTCCCCATGAATAATAAATTGCCGAGGATTTTCCTTTTTACTCCGCCCCGCTCCTATTCGACCATTCTCTGAGCAGATAGAGAAGTGAAAGCTCTGGGTGGCATCAGTGAATGGCCTCGGCACGCTGATTGTCTCGCTGATGCTCATCCCTTTCTCAAACACGCAAAGAAAGAGATACAAGTCCAACCTTCTTGCCTCTGCCTGGTGGCTGGATGGTAAAGGGCAGGCAGTGTGTGTGTTGGAGAGAGTCGGACGAAGGGGTGGGCGGCGCATGTGTGTGTGTGTGTTTATTGTCATCGGCGGCCTTTTCCAGATCAGCGAGGGGATTTGACTCGGCCGCTCGCAGCCAAATCCAGCTATCTGCTGTGTTCAGATGCTGCGGTTGGTATGGTAACCTGCTCTGTGTGTGTTTTAGATGGGCTCTTGTTTCCAGCTTGAACTGACCAGTAATCAGTGCGGCGCATTCATGGATTAGGCCATGTTGGAGGTTAGGATAGGAGGGTTTGAAAAGGAGGAAACCAAATCCTGAATAATTTCAGTTGTGGTTTCACTCTGCTTTGAATATGGTACATTATACAAACTGTTTGGAGTTTTAGATTTTAACCAGTGCTGATTAGTTGATCATCAGGAAATTGATTATCAACATATTTTATACTTGATTAATCATTTTATAAACGGAAAAACTGTAACAAGCATCTGAAAGATTTTGTTGCTTTTCTCTGTTTAAAATGAATATCGTTGGATTCTTTTGATCAGACAAAACAAGGTATTTGTAGACGTTACTTTGGTACGGTGGCCCCGAGAGCTCAACACATGACAACTAAAGAAAACACAAGCAAAAGAAGAAGACATCTTCACTAATTTGACACATGTGCATGCATGGGAATGACCATCATATACTTCTATCATAATGTTCTAAACCCTTATACACTCTAAACTTTCAAACTCTAAACTCTTTATTACAGATTTATGACTAGAACAACTTGACGCACAGTGCTGAGCTGCATCTTAAATTCATCTTCAGGTTCCCAGCTTTCAGATGATGTCCACCACTTCTATGTGACATCTACTGTTGACCCGCTATCTCCCCCTAAAGGCCCCCTATGCCTCCCTAAAAAATACAAAAATGGGTCTATGGTGAAGATGGGTGGAATGGAAAAGGTTAAACAACAAGGAAAATAAATACAGGTTTTATTTTAATGTATGATGCATTCAAAGGAAAAGTTTTAGATTTTTGAAAACCATTATCTTCACATCACATTCATCATGACTCCATTGTAGATATCCCAGACATGCACAGAAAAAAACCCCCCCCACAAGAAATGATGAATTCTGCGTCTAAAGATGAATACATTTCTCATCCCGTCGTCTGTTTTGGTGACATTGAGACTTGAGCGGGACGTTGAGGCTGATGGGAGCGTGTGATTGTGTGCAGTGTGGTGGAAGACGGCCTGTCAAATGAGACATGGCTCCATCAATCTGGGCTGCTGACCTCTGCGCGCTCGCTGACGGGATAAATGAATCCACGGCGCCATGTTCGGGCGGCTTGATGAATCTGCTGCCTGACTGCTACTTGACTGGTCAAGCTTTTTCCTCTTAATGACTCGCTTTTGCAAAAGTAACGTGAAGAAAAGAGTCCGAAACTGTTGCAAAAGACAGTCGAAGCCCTCCTTAAGCTCAAGTCTGCATTGATGGCGCTCTTTGTCTCGGCGCCGCTACACCAAGGAGTGTATTCTGTGGACTTTATATTCGGAGATAATGGGGCTCTTAATTGGCTGGTCAGTGACAAAATGGACGTCTGTTTAAGTTTCAGGGAGAGCGTCCGCTGCTTAGAGAGACTCTGAAAGGACTGAAGGGAGATGTGACTGTGGCATTTAGCAGAACAATGTGATGGGAATTAGTGTTTATTAAAGCAACTGAAATGGGTTTTAGTGCTTTTTACTAAGTGGCTACTTCCACGTAGACAACCATAAATACTCGTTCAGGACTGTGGCGATTACAGTGTTTATATTTAAAAAGTTAACCCCTGTGCTAAGACTGCTACATGCAAGACTTCATTAGATTGTTTTTATGTATTTTATGTCGTATCTCTCTGCTCCAGGTTCCAGCACAGATGAAGGGGGCCCCACCGAGGAGGAGGAAGAGGAGGAGGCCAATTATCCAGGATGGAGGGACCGAGTCGAGTCCTCAGCTGGAGGAAGGAGGCCCAGCAGAAGTGAAGAGAAGGACAGAAGGATGGAGGAGAGGAAAACAAAAGTGCTGAACATGCTTTCCCAACTGCAGGACGACACGCCTCGTAAGCCGAGTAGCAACAAAGGAAGCTCCAACTTCGAGGACTGTGAGTTTATTAACTAATGAAAATTAGATTATTTAATGCTTTAAAGCAAAACTTAGGTCATTTTAAACCCAACTTGAATGGTTTAAATTCTCTAGATGTTGGACTCTTTGAATCTTTCCTACCACATTTGTAACACCTGTCCTTATTTGTGCAGTAAACAAGACGTACAAACAAAAAACTTTAGACCTTGGGCAGACTAAACCAATTAGTAAACCTATTAACCTAAACCTATCTTACACTCCTAAACCCAGATCTTGCTGCACTCCAGGTGACAGACACGTTTAGCCACTAAAACCAAGCTAAATATATGAAAACCTCCAAATGAGGTTACAGTACTTAAGACTTTCTGCCCCTAGTGCTGAGTCTTGACTTTTGAAGGCTTCTGTGATTGGTTACCATCTTTTGGCTCATTAAAGCCCGTTTCCCACTGGACAAAAAACCTACTTAACATCCACAAATATCTGGTGAATATATAATAAATAAAATCAACAGGGATTTGGATAATTTTTACAAATTATTAACGTACAAAACAAAATACAATTAACAGCTCTCCTCAAAGCCATCAGACAACAGTAATTTTACCTTGCAGATCATCGAAATACAGTTCACTCAAACTCGACAGAAACAAAATAAAACTCATCAAATTCATCTTGGTTAATCTTTCCACTGTTCCAACAATCACCAACTCTGATTTGGTTGAAATAAACCCTTAATTCACCGAGTTAGATGTGAAAAGAAACAGCCATTATATGAGCTCCTCAAAGCCACCAGACTCCATTCACAGAAACAGTCATTTTACCTCGCTGATCGTCATTAAATATACTTCATTCAAACTCAACAGAAACAAAATTAAACTCATCAAAACCGTCTTTGCACTGTTCCAGCAATCACCAACTCTGGTTTGAGTTTAAAAGAGACACAGAATAAGTAACAGATATAAAAAAGAAATAACAACCGTAACATTTTAACGGTTTACTAACCCTGTTTTCCGCTGCGTTCGTGATTTTAAATGTGACACAACAGGTAAAAAACATGAGAAAGGCACTTGTGCACTGGCAACGGGAAACCCGTATCGTATCACCTACTTTTAGCTGGTTTTCCCATGTTTAAAACACCTGAATATATACGCTAATTTTAGTGGAAAATTGGTGTCAGACTCCACTAGAGGTGGTGCGCGTCAAACAAGGTGCTTTATAATGAAGCAGCTGAGGAATTAATCATTAAAATAAATATATATAAGAAGACAGGAGTCCTGGTTGAAGTGTTGTACTTAACTGTTTAAAATCAAGGGTTTCCCCAACTCCAGCCATGTTTGAAGGCTGAATCTATCTCTTCTTTGGCTCCTGTTCACACAATACACCACGCAGGGAAAAACACAAACACCCGACACATTTACCAACACTCCTCTCGACTCTAAAAATTTCCCCTCAATAAGGGCACTTGATTTTTTTTTTTTAGAATTGCCTTTTTTGCAAACAGGAGTTTAGCCAGGAGTTCTCCAGTTTCCCTCAAGTGCCTAATTTCTGGCATCCAGGCCTTTGTGAGAGCGCCGGAGCCGGCAGGTCTAACAATAAGCGTCCACACCTAAGGTCAAGGCTGAGGGGGCCGGCCCTCTGCAGAGGTCACCAGGTCAGAGCTCTCCCGTGAGTGCTGGCACCCATGAATGGGGCTGATTGGACAGGTTTGTTCAGACGGTAATCAAGCAGGATGAAGAACCCTGCAGCTGGCCTCACTATTCTGCTGCAAGGTTATTACTAATGGAGAGCTTTTATTGTGTTACAGGAGGATGGACTTTGGTTTGTGTGTGTGTGTGTCATTGTATTCATATATAAACAGGTGGAGGTTTACATATATGACAGTTTTTCAAAGTGATGTCATTTTTTGGTTGTCTTTGCTTCTTTAAAGGGCGTTTATCAGGCTACAGCTTTGGTTAAGAGTTGGAGGAAGTTTATGTGATGCTAGCAGCCGTGGCTCCATGGTGATGACAGTTTGTTGGTGGAGCCTTCACTTTGGTTCAGACTGAAATATCTCAACAACTATTGGATGGATTGGCTTGAAATTTGGGACAGATATCTGTGATCCCCAGAGGATGAATCCTAATGACTTTGGTGATCACATGACCTTTCCTCTTGCACCACCGTCAGGTTGATAGGTGTGGTTTTCAGTGAAATATCCCAACAACTGTTGGATTGACAGTAGGGTTGGACGATTGGACGAATATATCGGCTATCGGTGATTGGCTGAGTACATCGGCAGGTTTTTTTTTTTGCTTTTTTAAGCATGTTAGCATGCTGACGTTAGCATTTAGCTGGAGGCACTGTTGATTTAAAGAAAGTAGATAGATACTGTCAATTATTAGGTCTGGGAACGTAATTTTGCAGGAGGCAGGGTTGATTTGACGATTAGATTTGGGCAATGTATTGTTCTTTATCATGGGTTGTCTATCACTGCAGTTCCATCACAGGATTCATCACAAGATCATTTTATTTGGTGTTTGAAATCATTGCATGCACTTTTTTTAGTGTAAATTAACTTTCCATAGCTGAAAGTAACAGTGTGATTAACATCAATTTTGACAACTTCTGTCTGTCAGAAATAATCAAATACCACATATTTATATTCTATGAAGATATGTTATTACCACACAGCCTTTTCTTATATTTATCAATAAAAACATTTTGCTCTTCAGGTTAATAATTGATTACATTCAGGTTAGATTTGGGTTCAAAGGACACTAATGAAGTTCCTCATAAGCGCTATTGTTTGAGCTCACTGTGCTCGTGTTTAAGGGTGTGGTGTGTTTACAAAGTGGGTCCTGATCCAGTCTGTCATTTTTTACACCTGAATATTCACCAAGGTCCTTTTGTCTGTCGTGTGTGTGTGTGTGTGTCCTTGCACATACACACACCTGTGGTTTGTGTGCGCACAAAAGTGTGTGTGAGTGTGTGTTGACTACCTCTTGTCCAGACACTTGTAACTGTGGCCTCTCATTAGGCTCTGAAAGGGTCTAACTGGTCATAATTGTCTCTTTTCGGTCCAACGCTGACCACTTGCCAACGGATTCCCAAAATAGAGACCACACACACACACACACACACACACACACACACACACACACTCCCACCTATAACTTCCTGTACTCTGCCACCATCCATCCATTCAACTCTGCAACCCTCCAGCTTGTCATCAGTCAGCGGTCACTGCCATGCGGCTCGTATTCGGAGTGAACAGAGAATATGTACATAAGCACAAAGAGCAGATGTAATTATTCTCTCAGTACGAGTCAAACCAGCTCCATATGTAGATTTATAATGCGGACTACGTTAATGAGTTGGTACACATAATACAGAATAAACATCTTTTTTAATCCTCAAACTTCTCTAGTGGCATGTCAGTACTTTTTCTGAGCAAAAACTATGAAACTGACATTTTAAAAGCTATAATAGAGATAATATTAATATGTTTTTATTGGCAAATCTGTAAGATTTCTTTAATTTTCTTAAACTATATATTCTTATACAGTATTCCACATGGTCCGCACGTCTTCCAGTGTCGGAAATTCAAACCCAGAAGATGCTGGTGCTGTTTTTTTCCACTCTGTTCTCGACCAACTCATCTAATCCACTGTTTCATATTGCGGATATGTAATTTATTGTAGCTACAGTGGTTTATGTGAGATCTGCACTTTTTCTTCTGCTGCTGGCTGCTTGGTGATGATGTTGGATAAAAGCCCAAAGCCTGGGTGATAATTCAATATTATTGCTTATCGTCCCTCTGTATCTATAGTAGTAAATTCTAGATATTGTGGTTCACAGTTGTCATGGCTACATATTAAAAATCAGACACAGCATGAGATCTGAAATAAAAGGACATCGATTTTTTTTAATCATACAGTTTCTTTCTGGGGGAAAAAAAATTTAACCAACCCTATCATACTAGCTTGTTGGGAAGGAGGCTAAATAACGCTCCAAACTTACGCTAAATTTTGTAGAGGAAAAACTGGCATGTCCATTTTCAAAGGGGTCCCTTGACCTCTGACCTCAAGATATGTGAATGAAAATGGTTTCTATGGGTACCCACGAGTCTCCCCTTTACAGACATGCCCACTTTATGATAATCACATGCCGTTTTGGGCGAGTCATAGTCAAGTCAGCACACTGACACACTGACAGCTGTTGTTGCCTGTTGGGCTGCAGTTTGCCATGTTATGATTTGAGCATATTTTTGTATGCTAAATGCAGTACCTGTGAGGGTTTCTGGACAATAGTTGTTATTGTTTTGTGTTGGTAATTGGTTTCCAATAATAAATATATACATACATTTGCATAAAGCAGCATATTTGTCCACTCCCATGTTGATAAGAGTATTAAATACTTGACAAATCTCCCTTTAAGGTACATTTTGAACAGATTAAAAGCGTGCAATTAATTTGCGATTAATCACGATTAAATATTTTAATCAATTGACAGCCCTAGAAAAAACATTATAGGAACAAATATTTAATTTAGGTATAGACGTTTGCCAATTCACAAATAGTTTTTCTGGACTTTAAAGTCCAGTTTTGCTTCATGGCTCTGTAATATGTGCCTGTGGTGGACAGCGGGGCGACACTGATGTCAAGTAGCTGTGGTCTCCTTTGTGTTGCAGCAGCTAGCGCCTGTTAGCGTTGTGAGGGACTCTGTGGGCTGAGGTCTCTGATGAATGTCGATGTTGATCTGGAACACCTGGCGGCCTTGACGCCAGCCTCGCGTTGACCCCACCCACCCTCACCACCACCACCACCACCACCACCACCACCACCAGCAGCCTATATTACTGTCCTCCACCTGTGGGCGGAGATCAGCCCTAATTGTTGTTTTCAAACAAGGAATGAGCCAAAAAAGAAAAATAGATCGAATGAACAAGAAAGACCAGTCGCTTAAAAGCGAGATGAAGGGAGGTTACGGGCATTAGTGCGAGGTGTTTGCGTGTCTCTAGTGCGTGTTTTGGTACAGTGCCTTTATGTAACCTCTGTTTGCTCAGCCTTTGGTCTGGAATACCTCTATGTATTTACCATCAGTCCAGAATGACTGGGCAAACAAACAGCTCGCCTATTGATGAGCAGCGGCGTGGAATATGCCCGCTGTATTCACAAGAGAGAGAAGAAGGGACGGGGTAGAGGGAGAGAGAGCAAAGTAAATCTGTCAAAGAGTCTATTATACGGTGTCCAAACAGAGAGCGCCCTCCACAATGGCCTTATTAATGGCACAATGTGGAGGAGCGGCAGGGCAATAATAGCAGATGATTTTGCTTTGTGAGGTTATCTCTCTGGAGATCTAGTATTGCAGTACAACAGATGATTTGAACTCTCGGGGGCATATCGGTGTGGATCTGTGGCAGGAGCTGATTGGGCGTAGGCGTGTGTGTGAGTGTTTGTGCAGTAAGTTGTGGTTTGTGGTGAGGCCGATGGCGTGCAGCCAGAGACAGGAGTGTGGCCGCTACGTGTGTCTTTGTTTGTTTTCCTACCAGAGCTCAAACCCCCCCACCCCCCACCCCCCACCCCTTCAACACACACACAAACACACACTCCTCAGTCTTTATTGGAGAAAGTGAGGGGGAGGAGTCGAGCGTGGACGGAGCAACAACAAGCGCCTGCAGGAGATTGCTGCCCAATACTGTCACCCTCTTTTACATTGTAGTACCCACTCAAGAGACACAAGCACACGTTGCCAAATTCTGCTCTGAAAAGACGGTTTTATACAACAGCAGTGAGGCGCTCTGACTACTGATGTACCAGGCCTCAGTATTTGTAGAACGGTGGGTCTTTATAGTAATTTCCACATTTTTTAGGCGGCTGTGACCGTTAATGCAGATCTCAATTAGATGCTGGGTAACTTTTGCCAATATCGACATGCTACACATCATTAAACTGGTTAGATCAATCGTTCAGTACATTTTACGGAAACCTTGAGCACCAAAGAGGAATTCATTCAGATTTACCGTCATTAGGGATGCAAGACCGAACCATTTAATGACGTACCAACCGAACCGTGGGCTTGTTGAACTGTTGCACCGCTACTGAATACAGGCCTGCTAATTATTTGATGAGATGCCAGAGACCCTGAAGAGGCACTTATCTGAACATAGGCCTACTTGACCATTCAGTAGCCTGCATTATTTCATGTATAAAATCAGTGTCATGGCTTCATATAATATAGAAATATCATTCATTACTATCAATCAATCAAGCTGTTCATATATTTTGGAGTTCAAACACGTTGGAAATGGTTTTGTTTTTCTTCTCCATGATGTGCAAAACAAACCGAACCGAAACTGTGACCCAAAAACCGCAATACGAACCGAACCGAGGGCTTGTTGAACCGTTGCACCACTAACCGGCATAGTAAACGATCAAAAGAATCAATCATTTTTAAATCATTTTTTCATAAAAATTAACCCAAGTTGTGATTATTTTCACTTGAAGTCCATTGCTGCTCACTGTCTTCTAACTTTGTTTGTCAAACGAAGACCACACTTTTACTGACAAACAATATTTTGTCTTCTTCCTGCACCGTGTTGTTGGGTATGCTTGTTTTCGTCACCTTGCTGGTATCCCCCAAAAAGAGGGAAGGGGGAGAGGGAGAGAAGCAATCTGAGAGAGTAAATCTGGCTAATGAAAGTGAATATTCCTTTGCAGCCGTGCATACTCCGATTAATGTAACCAGTGGTGAGCACAGCCTCCCTCTTTCATTCCTTCAACCATCTTCTTGAAAAGGTCGGCGTTGCGATATTTGCACATAGTCAAAAACCTGTTGATATCCAAGTCTTTCATGATGTTTAAAAGTAGGTGAGTGTCTCCTTCGGACCAGAAATGTGGGCTTTTCTTTTAGGCACGCATCTCTGCAAACTGTTCGCTAGTTGGTTTGTGAACAACGCACAGAGCTGGACGTAAATAGGAAAGAGGCCCAAAGAGTGGTCCAAACTGCCGTAAAAACTCTGATTGAGACGAATGTGCTGTATACACGTCTAAAGAATGCTCCTTAAACCTGGATAATATCAGCATATCCCACATATCTTAATCTGAAAATGCTCCAGAATAAAGCCTAATTCAGAATATCCAATGTTGACATGACCCATTGTCATATTCAGAATAATAGTGGCATATTAGTGTGCATGTACATGTAGTCATTGTCATTATATATATCAACATTCATCATAAATGTGTGAGCATCATACGTGGGAAGTTAATTTGCAGTTTTACTGTCAGAAACAGAGACTCAGTTTACTTATCCTTTAATCTTAATCCTTTAATCTTCATAGGCTCAGTTAAATCTGTACGACACACATTTCTACTATATCATAGCATCAAACTCTTTTTAAGAATAGACGGAAAATAAACTTTACTGCTTGATGAATTGATGCGTAGAGATCATTACCACACAAAGGCTACAAACCACCACGTTCAATCTGCTCTCGGCGTGCACATGTGGCTCGTCTGATTGCTTCATCCGTCTGAAAACCTGCTCAGTCACTTCTACTGCACCTCCTGCTGGTCTGCAGAGCTTTTCCTGCAACACTTTTCTATCAGATAAGATGTCGATCTTTACCTTTGATGTGGAGCCTGTTCAAAACGCCCAACAATGCCTCATTCTATACTATTGTGAAACGACACGCTCGGCCTGGTTTACAGGTCCGCTTTGGCGCTCGGGACCTCTCACCTCCTTATCTCGCAGCACCACGCTTCATATTTTATGCCTTTGTCTCGTCGCAGTAGATTTACAGCACCATCACATGTTTACGTACTTAAACCCAAAACATCCCGTAGACCCATTTTCTGCAGTTACAGATCACTTCAGACTCTCTTTATCTGTGTGTGTGAATGCTATTTGCTCCATATTCGTGGACTTAATCACATATTTTAGGGCTGTATATGTGGGGCATGTTGCACTCTGACATTCTCCTGCTATTAAAAAGGGGGTCACCTCCGCTACGCCACTGAATGTGACCTTTGTTAAAGGAATTATGGGACACTTTATACAGTGTGATGATGAGCAGAAACAAAAGTCTGGGATTAAGCGGGAAGGAGAGCAACAAACAAGTGAACTCGTTAAAAACACAATGGACCCCTGTGTGGGTGTGTGGGTGTGTGCGTGTGTGCGTGTGCGTGTGTGTGTGTGTGTGTGTGTGTGTGTGTGTGTGTGTGTGTGTGTGTGTGTGTGTGTGTGTGTGTGTGTGTGGGTGGGTGGGTGGGTGTTATAAATTGCATCCTGACACTGTTTGACAAGTTACTTATGAAAGTTCACTCCTGTGTTTCCAGTCACATATTTTTATGAGCATTTTGAAGCATCGCATTTGAAAAACTGTTTGGAAACAGCAACATTTAATAAAACTTCCTCAGTTGCGATAAAGTTCTTAGGCTCGCTTGAGGTGGTTTTTGTCTTTGTCGGAAAAGAGTTGATGCGCTAAATGGGATATGGAAACACCTTTGCCGATTAAATTCTGCCGTAGCGAACATTTAACTCACACAGCGTCTTTTCAGATATGTATTTATATTGTCTTTGTCTCCGGAAAGCATGAACCAACACTAGCTGACATGAAAGAACTATTAAAACTTGCCCAATTGAAACAAATTCCTGAAGACCTCTCTCCATTTTTCTCTCCTAGCTGGTTAGATGGCCAAGCCGACTTGTTTTATTCCCCATTCGCGACCTCTACTTCTTCTTCTACTCTGCTTACTGGTGGATTTCAGTCAGGCGTAGTCTATAGCAGCAACTTCTGACCAAACTTCGTAGCCGAATTTATTCACTCCAAACCAGTTGATGGAAACGTGGCTAATTCACATTTCTTTATATTTCACCATTTTACTTAACATTTGCTTAGTTTGAATGGAAAACGCAGCTACTAATAAACTGTGTTTTATTCTAAATCAAAGCACCAAACTTGTCAGTAGAGCTGGGTATAGTTTAAAAATAATAATTGCAATCCAGTACCTGAGTTTTGGTACTGATATTAAGAAAATTCTTTGCTGATTTCTTGAGCAATATTAACATGTTTCTCTACAAAACTATTCATTTCAAAAGAAGCCAAACTTCGCAAATGTGAAATATGAAACATCCGAACCAACATTTTGCCCTGGTGAAATACATTTAAATTTACCTCACTTTTTGCGAAATCTCATCTCAGAAAGCAATCTAAGCACGTCTTAGTTCTGTTTATTACACGGCTGTGTTGAATACTCGATTCTGATTGGTCAATCACAGCGTTCTGCGGTCTGTTATTTCTTATGTATAGCAGGCCGTTGCTATGTTTAGCAGACTGTTGCTATGGGCGCAGTTCTGATGTCGGACTCTGGTGGACCATTCTTGTGTGAGTTTTTCTGTGTTGTTGAGTGGAAGCTAGACTGACTAGCTTCCACTCATAAAGTGGAGGTTAGCAGGCCTATAGCTTGCTAAAATTAGCACTGATCACAACTATTTTTTATTTTCGTTGTTGTTTTTTTAACACTTTTCCCCCGGAGAACACTAACTTTAACTAAAGTCACTGTAGAAATTTTAACAAAAGAAGCCAAACTTCCCAAATATAAAGTGTTGCATGAAACTCACGTCTGAAACGGCAAAATTCTGATTTAAAAAAGGAACTGTCGGACCAAAGAAATGAATAAACAAGACTGTGAATCTAACAGGACATTTTATGCCAACTTGTAATACCCGACACGTTTCAGGCAGCGCCAAAAAACAGCATGGAGGTCACCAAAGGAAATATCAATCATACACAGATGAGTACCAATATTTGTCAGCCGAGCAGTCAGCAGTGTTTTTCATCTGTCAGCTGCAGACATTGAAAATGACGTCCAAGTGTGCGTTAAATGAGTTGTGACCCGCGGCTGTTTGCAGCCCGCGGACCGCTGCACGAGCGGTGACTCTGCGAGAGAAAAGGAACAAAACAGAAAAACAAACGCCGGTGAAAGAGTGAACCTCCCTGCTCATCATCATCACGGCCCCATTCTTCCTCTCTCAATTGCAACTGAATCGCCTCGGTCTCATTACAGATTACGGCCTCAGCAGAGTGACTCTCCCCTTTCTCTCGCCTCTCTCCACACAGTCCCTCTCTTGATTAACATTTTCTGCTAGGCTTCACACCAAAGGCACAACCTGTGCTCTTTAAAGGCAGGGTGAAAAAAAAGCCATCAAGCGCTGGAGTGGAATCAGATAAGGCTATCAGGCAGGAGGCTTTACTGCCTCGGCTTTGTCCTGCTCCTCCACCCGCCCTCGCTTCCTCCCTCAATCTCTCACTCCACTGCACCTTTTGTCCGGCTGATTCCCTGACGGAGTGCTCCCCTCAGCCTGGGACCCCCCGACCCGACCTCCTCCTCCTCCACCTCCACCATCGTACTGCACTCTGTGTGTGTGTGTGTGTGTGTGTGTGTGTGTGTGTGTGTGTGTGTGTGTGTGTGTGTGTGTGTGTGTGTGTGTGTGTGTGTGTGTGTGTGTGTGGTAGTGAGACAAGAACAGGCGAGGCTGTGGTCAGGCCTGATGTTGATGTTGAACTTTCTTAAACTCTGCTTCCTTCACTGTTTACTCTGCACTTTATACACAACATAGTTTATATCATAGTCAATAGTATGAAACGTATGTTAGTTTTATGATGTAATACAGTATATATAATATCTTTTCCTCAAAACAATCACCTCTTTTTGGTGATTGTTTTCCAGTACAATCGCTGATTTTTGTTGCTACCGATAAATGTACTGGGCAGGATATTTTACAGTTGAAAAATCAAATTGTCTGTACTCTCTCTGGTAGACAAACTACAGAATGGTGACACTGTTTGAAAACATATCTTTGTGCATTTCTGTACTTGGATTTATTGGCATTTATTGGAATTTACGCCGCTACCGATATATCTGCAGTAAGCTAATGACACCCTGTTTATCAGTAAGGCTCTAATTACGCTGTTTCCTATGATAAACATAAACTTAAATACTTGAAATCTGATGCATCATACAGAGATATAACAAAAAGTGAATATTCACCCCAGTCCCCAGGCAGGTGAACATTAATACAAACAGCATATACATTATATACAATAAGCATTTACATACTGTATATGAGGGGGGAAGAGAGGTATAATACTAGGAATCCCCCTCAATGTGATGCAATCCAGTACAACACCACCACTTGACCTCAATACTCACACCGATTACAGTGTCAACGAAAACTAAACATTATAGGCATCATAAAAGTAGACTTTACAGCAGAACAGTTGTATTGGATTGCATTAAACTGTACCGCTGTACCTAATAAAGTGGACACTGGGTGTATAACAAGTAAAATCTCAATCTGCAAAGAAACTAGTAAGTACAGCAGTAAAGTTAGTAAAAAGTTGAATATACAAATGCAGGGTTCAACGTCTTCCACTTGGATCTGAAATCTACTTGCCCAAAGTCAATTTTTAGTGGCTCCTCTGCAAACTGTTTTATTCATTAGTGGTTATCAAACAACAACAAGGACTAAAGTTAATTTCCATCATCAGTTCCGGAAAAAACAATGTGTGTAATTCTTTTTACAAAAGGGCAAGTGAGTTGCTAGATTTACTAGCCCGACATAGCCTTTTGCTTGCTTTTGTCAATCCTTATTGTTGAGCCCTAAATGTAGTGGAGTAAGTAAGTAAGTGTACAAAATGGAAACAAGTAAAGTGCAAATATCTTAAAGTGAATTTAAATATGCGGAATGTGAGTAAATATTCTTCCACCTGTGGAAAAAAGATGGACTCATAAGATAATAATACATCTATAACCTTCACACACACACACACACACACACACACACACACACACACACACACCTGAATGGTTGTGGACGGTCAATAGAGAGTATAATAATGAACCATCACAGCTATCTCTCCTCCAGATGGTCAGTGAACCTCATCCGGCTTCATTGGTGGATCCATTCACTCTCTCTCATAAGCTGCCGTCTCCCTTCAGCAGATTGACCAGTGCACTGATCCGGCCACTGGGTGAATGTGTGCTGGTGTCTTTTGAAGACAGAGGACTTTAAATGTGGTCCCATGCAGGCTGAGCAGCTCCAGATCCTCCTGGTTCCTGCAGTTCCTTCTCATCTCAGATATTTGCAAACAGATGCGTGAAGCCGGCCCGCAGCTTTTTTTTTTGATCAATCAAGCTTTAACAAGTCAAGTTGACTAGATGCGAATGTAAGATTTTGCATGTGAAAGGCCGAGGCAAGGGAAGGCCTGGTTTCGATTAGGCCTAAGCTGATAAATGGCGGATTCAAACAGCCCCCCTGCCACTGTGGAGAAACCCCAGAGGTCCAGGGGTTTAAGTCCAGACTGATATCAACTCTGTTGCTTCTCTTTCTTCTCCAAACCAATGAATAGATTCATTATTCAGTCGACTCATTCTCATCTCCTAAATTGAAGTGGCAGCAGCTTAAAAGCCCCATTTTCTAACCCCCTTTTTTTTCTAAGTCACTCTCCCTCCCAAATTTGCCTACTGGAATATTCATGGGTGTGGTTAGCCTCAGTTTGTTCCCCCC
>CAKAOH010028497.1:0-23484 GCA_916701665.1 Sebastiscus tertius | reverse complement strand
TGTATTAAGTCATTTATGTATCTTTGAATGATTGATGGTGGCGTCGGTCGTAACTTGTCCAGATGATTTCACTAGTTAAGTGTTTGTAGGGATCATGGTACACCGCTCTGGCACATGTCCATCTTCATCTGTCTCGGATCAGACGGTCAATCCTGGAGAAAAGGTTCGGTCGAGGACGAGGATGTGTGTTTGGATGTCTATGGAGGATGGGACGCTGATACTTATTCACATGGCTTGGTTATGTAATCTAAAGTGAGAGAAAGAGAACAAAAATGTCCATTTACTTGCAGAGTCCACATAAGCAAATTAAAATTCCAATCACACATAAACAGAATTCACCTTGTGTATGTGAGGAGGCATATCATCCTCTGAGCTCTCCTCTGGTAGTGTCCCGTGGTGTCGTGGCGCTGCCTGACCCTCCTCTGCCCACCCTCCCATGGGCACACCACGGGCTGACCTCACTACTTTCCCCCCGGCACCAAAAGAGTCTGTAAAACACAAAGACATAGACAGTAGAGTTGAAAAGTGCCAGCAATCAACACCGATCTAAAAAAATCTACCAGCCATTCAATAGATTATCATTGTTTTTTAACTGGCGAGTGAAGAAAATCTAGCTGCTAGATTTTCTTCAAACAGCATTTGGCTGGTGGCTGGTGCTAATTTCCAACTCTGATCTCATGTCTCAGATTTATTCAGGTGTATTTGTTCCATCAACTCTAATAAGTTATGACTCTTTAGAAGAATGTGTGGATGATGGTCATGCACTTATGTTTGAGGGCTTTCTGTTTGGCACAGAGGTCACGAGCGCAATAATATTGCAATAATATTAAAAATAATAGCATTCAATGCATGTGATGTGAAACATGGAGAAATAATCAAAAAGATAGGTACCTGTGGTAGGCCCACTAAAGCGCCGCTGGTTGCTGCTGTGTGATGGAGCCCCCTCCTGGCCCATGGTGGTACTGCTGGTGGCTGAAGCCGAAGTGGGAATGGCACTGGGACTGGGAACTGTGGTGGGGAAAGTGTGTGAGCGAGGGAAATGTCTGGAGTGAGGGTTGGGTTCGCTCCTTACTTCATCGGGGACGCTGTCGCTGCTTTCGTCACTCTCCTGCCTGTGCCACGTGTGACGAGATAGCTCTCCACGGGACTGCTGCTTGTGTAGCTACAGGGGAAAAAATAGATAGGTGGAGGATGAATGGGTAGGACCCAAGACGGAGAAGATCTGTGAAATATTCAGGGTAAGAAGACAAATGTGACAACATACACTGCGCTTCATTCAGTTTGTGCCTCCTACAGATGTCCTCTACTCTCTTCCCACACATGCTCACACACACTTACCTCATGCATGTAAAGTGCATGGATGCTCATCTCAGTGGAGGCATACTCTGACAGGACCAAACTGGTGAGTTGACCCTCCCATGCACTGCTGCCTGAGCTCACAGTCCGGGCATCAGTCCTAGAGAAAGAAAACACAAAAGTGTAGAGAAAATGAGGCCATGAAGAGGAGGTGATAGGGATGAGAAGAGGAATAGTGAATATAAATTAAAGTTACTATGAGGAACTTTTCAACTGGTTATGAAACAGTCTAAATGTAATACTGATGACTCTATATGACCTACATAAGTAAACGAGACCATCAGCGAGAAGATTGGCTATTTATATATAGTTATTATAGTGCTCGTCATCAGTGCCACCGAGTCCAATTTAATCAAAACCAGACGAAACCATGTAGCTTCACCAGAGACTCCTTCAGCTCAGACTCCAGCAGCGCCTCCAGCAGTGACGAGCCCACCACGGACAGACCCAGATTCGGCTTCGCTGCTGCCTTTGACTTGCAGTCAGCAGCTCAAGTCTGGAGGTGGAAAGATTTGCTCCCGGCAGCAGCGGGGCAGAGCTTCGCCACGCTGCTCTGCCGGTCCTCGCTGGGAGCCAACACCGACACCACGCTGCTGGAGGCCCGGGCCGCATTGCTGGGCCTGCTGGAGGGAGGTGAGGCACGAGGACTGCATGGGGCAGACTGTCAGACCTTGCTGCAGGAAAACGAGAGTCTTTTTTTAAAGGGACTCTGGTGCTCGAAAACACTACTGCTTTTGTCCACGGAGACAAACAAAATCAACACAAAATGAAAGTTCCTCATAGTAGCTTTAAGGTCTAGGTTATCCATGACAAAGCCCTTTCAGATGCACTCTGGACTGTGAGATTTCATCCAGCCACTTTAGTATTGTACAGAGAGACGTTGCTGAGGCATAATTCAGACGGACAATTTTCCTACCCAGAGCCTGCCATTGCTTTGCTCATGGTTGAAGTGTTGCCAGAAGCCCTGTGAGCTGCACTCAAGCTGCCTCTCAGGTGAAGACTGCTGCTGATTGGGGAAAGGGAGCGTAAGGCAGACGCCCCATCGCTTAACCCAGCTGCTGCATGATTAGTCAAAGAGCCGTCTCTGCCGAAATGAATAGAGGCCAGTGTAGACGGACCCACCAAAAGGTTTGCAATGAGGCTCCTTGGCTGCGAAAGAGAGAAAGTGCAAGAGAGTAAATCAGTTTTTGCCTCTGACGGTGTAATTTAACCCATGACCACTGTGATACTTGAATGTTGGTTTATGACCGTACCTCAGACTCAGACAGCGAGAGTGGATGTGTGTCTGAAGGAGCCCCTGTGGCCTCTCTGTGAACTCGCTCTTTCAGCTGGCTGATGAAGTGTGTGGTCTCCTGAGGAGGCTGCCACTGGGGGTTGGTGATGGCAAAGTGCATCAGAGACAACTCTGTCTTCCCATCCTCTGCCTGTTGGTAGATAGACGCCTCTGTCTTCCCCTCTGACATCCACTAAGGAGGGGGGAGAGACGATCAAACCACAGATCAACACACAGATTCTCTTATTCAACCATATTTCAATCTAATGCATGTCACACAGTCTATAGATAAGTCATTTAGGTATTTCTAAGTGTCTTCATCTGTATGTATGTGTGTACGTGGCAGTCCCTCACCGCAGGGTGTCCATGCTGCCTGATGTCCATCTGGGCAAAGGAGCAAGTGTCTCCTACCCCGACCACCTCCACAGTGAAGTTCCTGAAGAAATCAATGATCTCCAGAGACTTCCTCCTCAGAGAGAAGATCAGGATGATGGGAGTCACCACTGGACTTATCAGCTCCTCTAGAATAAACACCTGGAACAAAACAGAGGGGAAAGGTTGACACTGTACAGTCGGGTAGGGTTCAGCAAACGCATCAAAGGAATGCTGAACCTCTGAAGTTGAAACGTGTTATTTAAAATAGCACATTCATTTTGATTGAAATCTTGAGGAACACTTGTGACTTTATGATTAAAGATTAAAAATGCCACCAGCTGGGACAATCTGGGATTGCAGTGTGAATCTCTTCCCTTTACAAATACCAATAAGGTGCTTCTCAGCATGGCACTATTGCTTCAGGGGATCTTCTTGATAGCAAACAGCAGAAATCTTTAGTTTTACTAGTCTCTCTGAAATCTGAATGAAAATAACGGAATGAGGGTAACGCTCGGCATTAGAGAAAAGAAGCTGCGTGTACTCAGATGAGATTCTCTGGAAAAATAACAATTATATAGAAATAGATGTTCAGCCGGTCTTTTGAGTTGTCATAGTAGAAGCAGCACAGATGTAAGTAATAACAATAATGATGGCTTGAATGCATTTATAAGTGTCCCAGAAAGCCATGTCCATGAGCCAGTTCACACTAGCCCTGAAACTGGCATGTATAAATGGAATATAGCCATCCTTAATGTTAATTAATTACATCTCAGACGTTCGT
Organism: Sebastiscus tertius; assembly: GCA_916701665.1. Lineage (NCBI taxonomy): Eukaryota > Metazoa > Chordata > Actinopteri > Perciformes > Sebastidae > Sebastiscus > Sebastiscus tertius. Next base: position 19,699 of record CAKAOH010028497.1, on the reverse strand, counting down.
GTTATATAACAGTTTTGACAAGTTAATTCCCTTCTAATTACTCTAGAGTCCTGACATTTATTCCCAGTTCAGTATTCATACTCACTGCTTTGTACTGGAAGAGCTGGGAGAACTGGTCACGAGTCTCATATCTATGTGCATTGCCCTGCCAGTGGTCAGGCATGTAGTGGATATGAGCCAGGATAACCCTCAACAGCTGCTCAGGACAAAACACCATGTGCTTATCTGGGATAAATGATCTGAAGAGAGAAAAAATAACTTAGTCTTACAATTAAAGAGGTTCAAAATCAAAGTAAAAGATTTAATTACTTTGAGGAAATGTGCTTGATAACTATAATATTTAAAAAAAAATATTGCTTAGTAAGGATCTCTCAATACAAGTCACAAATTAAATCCTATAGCTCAATTATGAATTATAAATTATAAATTATATAAATAGAACTGGATTTTTTTCCCATACAGATCAATGCAAGGAATGATCCAAAACATCTAATTATTTCAATTTAGAGCTAACAGACTTCAAATAGTCAAGAGCTACTTAAGGAAGGAAACCCTCTTATACTCATCGGTTATACAGCAGAATAAGCTGCCGAAGAGCATTAAAGGGATTACGACTTTGGGTAGCTTTAAAAGGGCAATAAAGAAATGGCTCGTATTTAACAGCCCTAACATCCCACATAGTTGAAGGTTTGTGTCTTATACATGTATGTATTAGTGTCTTATACATGTATTTATATTAGTGACAAATACTTTTTGAGAATGATCTGGTGATTTTCAGGCTGTACTGCCTTCTTCCCACCCCCTACTTTTCCTCCCCATTGAACCACAACTGTTGTTGTGTTACCACAACTAACCATTAAATGTTTCATCTGTGTGTTAATAAAAAGCAACGGTTAAATAAAATCAGTAAATCAATTCTGCACACGTGTATTTAGGTTTGGGTGACACTAATCCCCTACCTGCAGACTGTGATACACACTCCGAGCAGTGTGATTGACGAGAGAACATGTTCCACTGCGAGAACATCCTCGTCGTAGATAGTCAGGGCGATGAGGACGGCCAGAAGGGACCCGGCAAAAAACGCTACATTTTTGGCAACCACCGTCAGCAGTGGTGAGAGGAAACAGTTCATATACTTGGATGCGGCCTGAAAGAAACAGGAACAAAGGAAGAGGAAGAGAAAAAATATGATTTATTTATAAATTATTATTAACCCTACAGGCAGTGAATGAGAGGCACCAGCATCAGCATTTAGAGCATGGTTTTAATACAAAACCATAATGTTAAGTGATGTTCTGCACTGCCATGTGGAGACATGATTTTTGCATTTATTTTAAGAAAAATATTCCAACTCTAGCAGCGTAAGGGCATCAGCTGATGGCAAGAGACAAGCTAGTGCACTGACCTTGTAGCCTTTGCTGAGGCGTGACATGAGCTCATGGTCCAACTCGTTGAAGTGACGCAGGTAACATCGACCATACAGAGACCAGCATCTTGCTCCCAGAGAACCAGGCTCTCGCTTGATCACCTAGGCACAAACACACAACAAACTATTGTCTAGAGCACTAAATGACAAGGGAAAATGTATTAAGTTTGTATGCGCGTGTGAATCACTTACCTCTGTATAACTAAAGAAGGCGTAGAGAATCTGCCACACCAGGATGACTGGACACAGCAGCAGATTGGCAATCCCAATCCACAGGATACGGGATGCTAGTCTGTCTGCCAGCTCCAGCCTGTTACCTCCTCTCTTGTACTCTGGTTTCAGGCTCCACTCGTTCTCAAACAAAGAGCCTACAGAGCAACCAAGAAAAAAACAAGGGAGATAAAAAGGGAGACTTTTTTGTAATTCTAAAGCTTGACAGATATATGAGTGCATGCAAATGGTTCATTTCACCTGAATAGGACACCATAGAAATGCAGAATGTACATATATAATGAATCACATCAAACATGGACGCACCTGGCCCCCAAAAGAAGATGAGCTCAAAGTTGTATTTGAGACCCCGGGTGTAGAACACAGACTCCCCAAGTGCGGGAAGTCGAAATCGCACAGGAAGGAGTGATTTATTCACCATGGCAACCTTGAGAGGTACAGGAAGAACGTTGGTTTGAGGTTTTTTTGTTATGTTTACAAGTAGCTGTGGCAGACATTCAGCAACCATTGACATTTCATCACAAATGGACACACCATATAGTTTTTAAAGCGGAGGATGCGGTGGTAAATGTCGAGCTCTGTCAGCTCTTTTTTATGGATGCAGATCTGGTGCTCCTTCTGGATCTCCACTATCCTGGCCTGAACCTCCTGCCATGTTGCATAGGGGAGTTCTGACTGAAGAGAAAAAGCCCAGTGAAAGTTAGTGGCTACAATGACTCATTCTATGTGATTATAATAAATCGTACTAAATGTATACTGTATAATGCCAACAAAACTAATCTTCAATACCTCTCGAAGGGTGCTTTCACAAGCCAACATTTAGTTTGTTTTAATCAAACTCTGGTGCAGTTCGTTTGGGCGGTTGTGAACGCAGTAATCATACTCTAGTGCAGACCAAAACAACCGGTCCGACACCGCTTGTAAGAGGTGGTCTGGACCGTTTCCAAGTGAACCAAAATGCAGGCTGCCTGTGCGTGCATTTGTTGAGATGGTCACAGGTAAATAACAGGTTAAGGGGGAAGTCTGATGTTTGCTTGACATCAAGGCCATAGAGAATAAAAAGAATATGCTAAATAAAATCCACAAAAATAGTGACGTTTGTAAAATAATTCAAGATAAACTGGAGGAGAAGGGATTTGTGCACACAGTAGCTCAGTGCCGAGTCAAAGTGAAAACACTTCAACAGCAATATATCAAAGTCTGAGATTCCCTGCATAGAAGTGGCGGCTCTCGAAACGAAAAAGATAAATTTGCACTTTCGTACACGCCCCTCAGCAAATTAATCTTGTGTTTGTTCCGCTCCAATTTGTACTCTGTGAACCTGAACCAGACTAAATAGAAAACAAGCCAGAAGTGTCAATTTCACTCTGATTCAGACTAGCCAAACGGACTATGGCTTGTGAAAGCACCCTAAATAATATCCTGACATAATGTTGTCTGTCTCACCATGGTCATCTTCAGTGCATTGATGTAGAAGGATCGGATCTCCCAGTAGCAGCAGACGTTGTAGATGAATTTGATCAGGCGATGTAGCCAAAACACCCCAGAGATTATCAGCACAAAGATCACGAATGCATTGTCTCGGATACTGCGGGAGAAAATATACACTTCTATTATTCACAGAAGGTCTTATGATATGTCTAATTGCTTTGGCACATTTAGTATTTCCATAAAGCAAAAATAAACACACTGGAGTTAACCTAAATAACTCAACTCATGGCGCATTTCAGCTTTATCAAGGACAACAGAAACTTTATTTCACTGCTCTGACTATGGAAGAAAATGCCACATGAAAAAGGGCATTAACATTGAGGAAGGTTTTTTGGGGTAGCATTGCCTTATTCTAAGATTCTTATATCAAACATCACATATCACACGATCGAGTTATGTTCCTGGGAGATTAACAAGTAAGGACTAAACCATTCCATGTGATAATTTACATCACATGCTAAGAAAGTCTGCTTGAATATTTAAGTGTTGATCGTTCTGAATCTCACAAACACAATCATCTATCTTCAGCTACACACTCGCTATGAAATTACAATTCCAGCTTCTTTGCCAAAAATAATCATTAACTAAATACACACTCACCGGGCACTGCAGACATCCACTGGGAGGAAGGCATCGGGCAACGTGACTTTAGATGAGTCAGTGTGGTTTACAAACTTGTTGGCAAAGAGGATGTCATAGTCCACACAGTTAGCTAAGAACACGGTGAAGCCAACCACAAACAGCAACTGACTGCATAGGGAAAGACAGAAGGAGGAGAAAACACACCACATCAAGCTCTGCAACAGACAGACACAAGAGTCCCTCGAATTTGATGGATAGGATACATACACAAGCTCGAAGATCTCTCCCAGCAGCATACAGGTGAATCCATTCTTCTGGTGCAGATTATAGACGTAATGGACGTTAAGGAATGTTGTAAATGTATCTGAGGTTAGAAGTCCTATTTGTGTTGTTGTTAAAACCTTCACAATGCAAAATCAAAGAAGACACAATAGGAATACATGCCAAAGCCATGTAAAAGGATATTCTCTGGAAAAACAGGTCCAGGTTTTCTATATGGTGCCCTGGGCTGCAAAAAAATGTATTACACATTAATAATGGTGTTGTTGTTAGGCATCACTCTCAGTGTAAAAGAGGAAAAGTGTGTTTCTTTCTGTGTCTGACAAGTTCATGATTTGTTTGTGATTTGTGTATGCATGTCATACATTTGGCTCCTTCAGGCACATGCATCAGCAGGTTCTCCTCTCCGGGGGGAGAGTCGCTGTAGGACGCCTCCAGGCGCTGGTACTCTGTGTCAAAGTGCGCCATAGTGACAACAGCTTCAGTCTCACCAAGTAGCTGAGCCCACTGCTACAGACTGGAGCACAGAGAGCGGCAGGAAGAGATAAGGGGAAGGCAAGAGGGTTGAAGATATACAGACGAGTCGAGTGGTAAACATGATAAGGAGGAGAAGGGGGAAAAAAAGGGTGACATCAGCCTTAGGAGAAAGGTTTACACATAGGATTTCGACACACCCTATATTATGGAAAACATGTAGTACAGACCACAGCATCCATTGATGCCTCAACATCAACTTTAACCTTGATTTTAGATTGTTTTATTCATTATTGAATATTAATCTGTGTAGGAAACATTTTGCCTGATCATTTTGAGGGAGAGTAGACATTTGAAAATGTGCCCCAAAAGCACAGTCAATTTGTGAAATGAAATGAGTGTATCTATTGTCTAGGGCCTATATGCAACTTGTGGTATGGCGCCTTTGTGTTGCATCCGCCCTCGTCAGTTAGACTGAAACTAAAGTGTAACTAAAATCAACCACATAGGTTACTGACAAGGGTCTCTGCCTCAGGATCTCTTATAGTTGTGTCACACCAAAATCTACCAGGTAGATAATAAGTTCCCCAAAGACTCCACAGATTGAGATTGTATTGACGCAAGACCATGATTACATGGTTTGGAGTACAAACAACATATATAAAAACAATGGTGACAAAACAATGGCACCAACAAGAATGAAGAACAATAAAAAATGACTTAAAATGAGACTAAATATTTCTCAAGAATGCATCTTATTTTGGCTTACCCAACTGTAATAACATCTTATGGTGTGATGACTGTCCTTAAACCCCAGTGATTACCCCATTATTCCTTAGATATGCAGTTTATACTTTAAGTGGAAACTTCAGATCCTTGAATAAGAAATGGTGAAATTAACCTAATGATCTATTTACTGCATTTACCCCCCAGTCACCATCAACGGCACAGCGGTGGAGAGGGTGGACACCTTTAAATACCTGGGTGCCAACATCCACAAGGACTTGACATGGGCCAGTAGTCAGGAAGGCCCAACAGAGACGGTACGCTCTGAGGCGCTTAAGGACTTTTAGACTGAACCCACAAATCCTCAGGGACACCCAGCGGTGCCTCAGTAAGTCCCTGAGGGTCATTAAGAACAACACACACCCCCACAACAGCCTGTTCTCCGTCCTGCCCTCTGGTAGAAGATACAGGACCCCCAGGACTCTCACCAGCAGACTGAGGAACAGTCTTTTTCCCCCAGGCCATCACTTTTAAATACGACACCTTCTCACACAAAAAGTACCTGAATCATATATCTTATACTGAATATGCCCGTATATGTTCTTAATATGCCTTGTACAGACCAAAACCAAGAAAGTGGATCATATCAGTCCAGTTCTGAGGTCTCTACACTGGCTCCCTGTCTCTCAGAGAATTGATTTCAAAATACTGCTGCTGGTTTACAAAGCACTAAATGGTTTAGGGCCAAAATACATTTCTGATCTTCTGCTATGTTATGAACCATCCAGATCTCTCAGGTCATCTGGATCAGGTCTGCTTAGTGTCCCCAGAGTCAGAACTAAACATGCAGAAGAAGCAGCGTTCAGTTTTTATGCATCAAATATCTGGAACAAGCTCCCAGAAACCTGCAGGACCAACTCCAACTCTGAGTTCTTTTAAATAAAAGCTCAAAACTTTCCTGTTTGCTGCTGCCTTTTATTAAACCACATAATGATCTTATGTACTGCACTAGAGCTTTTACTCGTGTGTGTTATACTCTATTTTAGCTTCTATCCTAGTTTTTATTTTTAGCTTGTTTTTATTTTCTAATCTTTAATGTTTTTATAACTGTTTTAATTATGTCTTAATGTTCTTTTGCATTTTGTCACAATGTTCTTGAATGTTTATGTAAAGCACTTTGAATTGCCCTGTGGCTGAAATGTGCTATACAAATAAAGCTGCCTTGCCTTGCCTTGTACAAAGTATTTCCTTTTATAAATTGTAATATAACTTATCATTTTTAATGGAGCTTCTTGAATCTTGAATTTTGAATCTTACTGGGGGACACATCTAACCCACACATACTGACTCAAAGCAAAAGCTATGGTGTGTGTCTTGTATCAGATACAGAAATGATCTTACCTCCATTGCAGAACAGTAGGTCCCATCCAGCTCTGGTGTTTACTCAACATTACCAGCTGTAAAAAAAAGGAAGAGACATTTGCTTAATCTTATGTAGGACCATAACAGACTGTAAGACTCAGAGGCAACACACAGTACAGCACAGGGCGGAACCCACACAACATGACATGAATAGCTGAGTGTTGAGTGGTTGTTTTAAACAGGTAATCAGCAGCCAGCTAGCTACCACAGTGAGGTCTGATATTCAGGTGTTGTTGTTGTCGTGGTTTGACAGCACAGGCCTGCCTCCTACACTAAACAATATGACGCCACATGGAGACCTTACCGTCGGGTTCTTCTATCTCCGTCGTGCCAAGTTAAAACAGTCAACCTCCCGGGGATTTATATCTGCTACTGATCTTGTTTTGGTTTTCTTCTGGCTGCCTCTCGAAGTCAAACACGAGCCAGTTTCATTTTCCAAACAGCTAGCAGTGTGGCGTCTGTCACAGCTGAGGGACAGGGAGGTTATCCAATCAGAGAGAGAGTTCTCTAAAGATTAAGAAGAGGAGCCAATCAGAACGAGTGTTCCCTAAGGGGTAAGAAGAGAAGCCAATCAGATGCGGTTAGAGGCGGGACCTAAGAATGTGTTGTGTTAGATATGGGAGAGGACACGCCTTGAATGAACCGCCAGGTCGTGTCTAGAAGAGAACCAGCAAATTGGGGGAAACTCTCGCGAGATGGTTAAGGTGGTTAGGCATTGATCCCGAATAGTTAAGTTTTAGGCATTGGCCCGCAAATGGTTAAGATTAGGCATTGACTTTGAATAGTTAAGGTTAAGCATTGACATCGAATGGTTAAGGTATAGGTCGTCGGGCGAATCTCGCGAGATCTCAGATCAGATTTCGGGTTACCTTCTAGACACTACCATGACGGTGTCCTCATTTATTGTGGTTTATCTAATTAAATGGGTATTTGCTACCACCGCCTGGTCGTTTTTAGTAACACTACTGTAGTCACAGATACTGTCATATACTCTGGTCATACTGCAAGTGTAGGCTACTCTAGGTGATGCTGCTATAAACTAATAATAAGTGTAATAATTCCTGGTAATACAAGGCTTTTAATTTGATTTCTGTCATCAATTATTTGTTGTTATATATCTTCAATTATATTGGTACCTGAATCATTAGATCATTACTTTTGATCAGTATACAGGAAAATAATCAAAATGAGGGTAACTCTTTAATTTATTAGAATTATTTATTTCCCGGAAAGAGCTACATAATGGTGCAAACTAGGAAAATAGAGACAGTGGTCAATTGATACACTTCCAATTAATTTATTTCAATTAATTACCAGCTTAATTTAGAGAGTGTTTTAGTCAGTGCACAGTAGGTCAACTTAAAATGCAAAAATGCAAAATTTCCTTACAGACAAGAACACCATTCAACATATAAAGGCAATAGCCTACAATTTCTAATTATAAATGAATAATAAAACAATATTTACTTGAGCTTAAATTGTGCAGAAAATACTTATTTTCCCTATAATTACTGCTGAATTCCAAGGAAATGTACAAATTATATGGAAACTATGGATCCATAAAAAAAAGAATTAGGTCTACCAAAATAGGTAAGACAAATAAAAAAGTGAAATTCTGTGAAGTACGTACAAAAGTACTGGAGAAAACATTATTAAACATTCACCCTCAATGCCTTAAAACCTCCACTGCACAAGGATCTGAAGTTGGTGATTAGCATGTATTTTTTTTGCTGTAGAGGCCTCAAAAGATGTTCAAAATGAAAGCAGCCATTCAGGCATGGATAGCGTGTCTGCTAGTGTCCATTTCCCTGCTTCATTATTTTTTATATAAAAATACTATTAATGTTTATATGTCAAAATGCTGAGCACAGGCAAGATCCTTATAACTTTCTTGGCCAAACATTAAGATTCTGACTCAGACTGAGAAGTTATAGGATAGATATGGAGACTGAAAAGGGCAGTGTGTCCTCTACATGTTTTGTTAATAAAACTATATAATACTAAATGAATAATAATAGTCTTCTAAAGCTATCGTATTTCGATGAGTATGCAGTAGATGGGGTGCAGGAGCTGACTCCGCAGCACCAAGATGATGCTTTGCAAAGCCAAGTTCACCTTCTGTCGCTCTCTGCTGTGATGAATATTCATATATGACTGTTAAGACTCTGGAGTGACAGCTGGGCTTTTGTTCACTGTGTCACTGTGTTAGTTACACTGTTAACACCAATCACTGTGTGTGTGTGTGTGTGTGTGTGTGTGTGTACCTTTGTGTTTTGAATTTAGTAATGACGATTTCATTAACCAGTCTCCCCAGACAGAAGTGAATTAATAAGGGAGGTTTTCACACACATACACCTGTATAATCGGACCACATGGACACACAACAGAAAGACAGACCTGAGGCGCGCACACACACACAAAGTCATTAATGTTAGCAATCTGACAGGTCGGCAGTTCTCTGTGTTCTCTCTCTCTCTTTCTCATACACCTCCACAATAAAGCTTTCGGTTTCTTTCTCTCCTCCCCCCTCATTTTCCTTTTTCCTGTTATGTAACCATTTCTGACAGTGTGTGTGTGTGTGTGTGTGTGTGTGTGTGTGTGTGTGTGTGTATGTGTGTGTGTGGGCACACATTTTTAAAAAAGGGCAGGGGTGTCTTGAGTCAGGGGGGAGTCTGTGTAATCCAGTTATTATAGTGATCTGGGTAATTTAATCTGTTCTGATCAGGATTAGGCTTCATTCAGTTTAATCCAGTTGAAAAAGTCTGTCACATACGAAGCTCACTAGAGCTGATAAACACCAAACAGTAACTGAGATATAAAAGTAATGTAATGTATAATTCAAAGTTTCTCACCATAAACCAGTGTCTCTGATGAATCTCCACCTGACTGTGTTTGAACTGCTTTCTTTTATGTTATTTCACTTATTTATTGACATTTGTACAGGAAAAGTTTCGGGTAAAATTGCTGTTGATGTTACAGATGATCTAACGAAGACAATTTTTCTGTTTGTCTGATTGTTGCCCTTTTTCTTGGTCACAATAGACTAAAAATACAAACACAAAGTACCGAGCATTGATATAGAGTATATAAGATAAATGAAAAAGAGGATAATCTGAGTTTTTCAAAACTAAAATGAAAACTAAAGCTATAGTTAAAAGACCAGTGTGTAGGATTTGGCGGCATCTAGTGGTGAGGTTGCAGATTGCAACCAACTGAGTACCCCTCAGTTCAGGTTGTAGTTAGAAGGTAACATGCAAATAATTGCAAAACTCTCGTAAGATGGTTAAGGTTAGGCAATGACGTCGACTGGTTAAGGTTAGGATATGTCATCGGGCTTTGCAAGAGATGCAAGATGCAATTTGCAGGTTACCTTTTAGACACGATCCTCTGCTTATCATAATAACACAACTTTAAGAGCAATGGAAGTCAGACGACTGCTGGTGGTACTACAGTTTTGTCCTCTGCGACTCACGTTACAACAGTTTCACAAATGTGTCAGAGAACTATGGTGGCCTTCAGGTAACGTAAAAATGTGAAAGGCTCTCTATAGAGTCAGTGTTTGGTTTGTCCGTTCTGGGCTACTGTAGAAAGATGGTAGAGCAACATGGCAGACTTTGTGTAGAGGACCTGCTCCCTCTGAAGATATGAAGGGCTCATTCTAAGCTAACGAAAACACAACGATTCTTATTATCAGGTGATTATACACTAATGAAAACATAGTTATTAATATTTTATCCCATTTCTGCCAGTAGATCCCCCGAAATGCTTAAGATAAATTCGTTTTTATATGTTAAATCACAATTTACTGTTAAAACTCTTCGTTGCCACACTTGTGAATAATTAATATTCCTTGTGTTGTATGATATGATGCTGGACTATATTGTGTCTGTATATGTGTGTGTGTAAGCATGATAGTGCTCTGCTGCAGGCTATAGCTCGCTGATTAAATTACCCCACTGTCTGTTGGGAATTAGGGGGTTGCATTGACGGCTAATTTGGTCCAAAGACGTGCTGTCATGCTGCCATGGGTGGTGCCGGGATAGCAGGGTGGGGGTTGGGTGTGGCAGGTGGGGGTGCTGGGAAGGGGAGGCAGGGAAAAGAGGAATCAGGATGAAGTCATCTCTCTGGAGCAACTTAATTAGATGGAACTCTTTCCTGTACATGCACCCATGTGAACCCAACACAGCAGGTATGAAATATATACACACACACATACGATTAACACAGGGTGCAATATTAGACTCCTTCAAATAAAATGTAATCGTTGCTTGTCTTCCTCGCTCTGCTGGTACCCCTGGGGCAGTTTTCCAACAGCCCTAATTGTCTCACTTCCTGTAGGGCTTAGCAAATATATACAATGGATTACTGTTTTCATCTATCGCTGTTAACATATTGAGGAATTATTTTTTAGATATTGTGAATCATAATTCAGTTGTTGTCTAAATTATGACAATTTATAGTTACTGTAGCCAGAATTTTAGGAATACTGAGTCCGACTGAGTCTCCCCTACTCCTAATTTTTTAATGGAATCTTTTCATTTTTCATGCCATTTATTCAATTAACTGTTATATATTTACTCTCAATTATATTTCTCAGCATGACAGTTTAAATACTGTTTCAAAGCCTTCTCTAAATTGCCAGGGAAGAAATTATGGTGCAGAAAGACTGAGTCCTTTAAAAGGGCTGGCAGGGAACTGCTGTAAACCTCAATAAACTCATACCTTGAGAAGTTTGGTATTTTTTTTTATTAAAAAGGACCTATTATGCTCATTCTCAGGCGCTTATGTGTATTTTGGGTTTCCACTAAAACATGTTTACATGATTTAATGTTCAAAAAACACTTTACGGCTGTGCGTCTCTCTCTCTGCTCTAGCTAGCTATGTTTGAGGGCATACCAAACTAGCCGCTAGGCAAAGTGTGTTACTTGGTGACATCACCACGTAATGGAAGAAAAGGAAGGACTTCAAGCAAGGCATTTCAGGCAGTTCAGGAGCAGAGTTTCTGTGGGGGAAAGTAACTCCCTTTGGCGTGGAGTTTGGGCTTTGTAATTTTGCACAAAACATTATATAACACACTAAAGGAAAGGGAAAAAGCACAAAAGCATATTAGGTCCTCTTTAAATGAAAGACAAGAGTCAAAACCTATTTATATCTCCCAAAGCAAAATATTGGATAAGCACTTATATCAACCAGCCTGTAAAATACAGACCATTTGTAAATGTTAAACTGTCAAATCCCCCGACGTCCTCAATGGTGGTCCCTGAATGATCTCTAAAATATGCCAGCTGAAAATGTTGTCATTCAATCCAGTGTGATTATCAGCTATGCTTAACCTGCAACCAACATCAACACATGTGGAAGAAGGTCTTCTGTTTATTGCAATATATATTTGTCCCCATATTGCACAACCTTTGTGGTCTCTTATTTCCCCTGGCAGAGGAACACTTGTGGACAATAACACTCAAGCACAGAATGGATCAGTTTGATATCAATTTCCTGTCTGTGTTTGATTTAAGTGGAGATGTTGACAAGGTTAGATTGTTTTTCTGTGTAAGTGTGTGTGAAGGAAATAGAAGGCAACCTGAACAAAGGGATTACTGATCTCTGCTTACATTTGGCCATGTAGGAGATGAGCAAGGGATCTAAATCACTGTGTGTTTCATCTGGTATATGACACCAAGAGAGATGAAAAGAGTAATCACACCTAAAGTAAAAGAAAATCTTCTTAAAATGTTGAATAAACCTGTGTGAAGGAGAGAACAGGAGAGGAGGTCAAGCTTTCATTCATAATTCGCTGATATGGCACTGTTGGCCTGATGAGTTTTTAAAAATAGTCCACAGCTGTCTCTGGATAGGAGCGATAACACACTCCACGGTCTGCTGATAGCAATTATAACTTGGGACACCAACATTTTGTTCCATACAAAAAGAGATGTGGTCAGGAACTTTCTTCCAAAACGACCTTCTTTAGTCCTCCTTTATTCTCAGAAATGTGATTTCAGTTTTAACCCAGAGCCACAAACGTGTGTATCGCATGAGTCATACAGATCGGGTGACATCATATATGTCACTCTGAGAGTGTGTGTTTGTGTGTATGGGTGGTTGGGGAGTTGTGCATTAGACATGAATGCATGAATCATCGTATCGTTCAGTAAACTCGTCTCCAGGAGTGAACTGCATGATTGTCCCTCACAAGCACAACAGTAGGTCAGCATTTTTGTATTCATTTTTTTCCACCTTTGTAATATGGAAAGGTTACCTCCAGTAGTAAAAAATATATATTTATATGATTTACTACTTTAAACCAAAAAAATCAGCAATTCAGATTACACCTTTTTACAGCCGTTGTCTCTCCATGTTCGCTTTGTTCTCTTTGTCCTTACTCTATTTATACTTATCCCTGTTGTCCATGTATTGTAAGTGAATTAATGTTGGGCGTCCAGACATGCAAATGTCCTTCAGACAGAAAGGTCAAAGGTCAAGATCAGCAGTGTAGTTATTAATCAATACAGAGGAAAAGAGATATGGAAAGATGGTGGCAAGGGAGGACAAATAGAAACTGTCTGGAGATATAAATAACAAAAACACTTAACAATAGAGTAGCTCCCTTTAAAGGAATAGTTTGACATTTTGGGAAATATGCTTATTTGCTTTCTTGCAGAGAGATAGATGAGAAGATTGACTCTCTTGTCATTACCGTAAATATGAAGCTACCGCTAGCAGCTGGTTAGCTTAGCTTAGCACAAAGACAGGAGCATTTCCCAGTGGAGACTCCAGCAAGTGACTGTGTCCGGCCAGCTAAACTACGAATCCTGCTATAGCGAAGGCATGACCCGCCTTACTCTTCCTCTGATTTGCTAGTACTCGCTGCCTTCGTTATTTGTGTTGGTTAGGTTTAGGCATGAGAAGTGAGATTGGTTAGCGTTAGGGTAAGATTATCATGGTAAACCAATCAGAGGCATCAGTAGGGCAGGTCATGCCTTCACTATAGTAGGATTCGTAATATTGCGTCTGGCCAGGTAGGTAGATTTTGTCTTTGGACAGTCAGGCTAGCTGTTTCCAGTCTTTATGCTATGCTAAGCTAAGCATCTTCTGGCGGTAGCTTCATATTTACTGCAAAAACATGAGAGTGGTATCAATCCTGTCTAACTCTCAGCAAGAAAGCAAATGAGAGTATTTCCCAAACTGACAAACTATTACTTTAAGTAATAACTTAATTTGATCAAACATAATTTCAGTTCTCTGACAACCATCTGAGGCTTTCAGCTGGTAGGATACTGTGTCCGTAATTGGACTATTGGAAAGGCTCTCCTTAAAGGTGATATAAAAGTGTTTTAATGTTTTGTTTTAATTTTGTGTGTCTTGATGAGTATCTGCGTGACTAATGTGGAAACATTGCTGGTGTGGACACGAGTGTTTGCCCTCCGTCGGCAGAAGTTTAATATTGAGTAATTCAAAGTAAATGAAATTAGAGAGACTAAGTAACCTCATCTGCTCGATATTACATTTCCTGGAGAGTGTGTGTGAGAGAGTTCACGTGTTTGTGTGTCATTGTGAACCACATAATGTAGATTGATGAAAACAAGGTTTAATAAAGCTGCTGCAGTTATTGTAATAACATCTTAGGTCTTGCACTGCTGGAAGAGTGACTTTGCTGATGTATTGCAGATTGAAATATAAGAAGGAAGAAGGGCATTCAATATTTGATTATTTTAAACATATAACAAGGGGGGATCTTTAAATGTATTTTGATGGAGTGTATTTATATATTGATTTATGAAAGGTTTTTATGAATTTCACTTCAGAAATTGCATTAAATTAGACCAAACAATGCATCTTTGTCTCTCTGGGACCATTGAAAAAAACAAAAGAGAGCTTGTTGAGGATCAAATTCAGCCTCCAGGCCTTGTTTCGGATTGTCCCATTTTACCAGTTAACCAGTACAAAGTAAGGTTGGTGATCAATCAGGCCATTTCACACTGAGTATCTGTGCATCCCTTTGACTCCGTGTGTCCTCTCAGACGGCCATAAACAGATGTGTCTGCAGGGAGAGCGTCGGGTCACGGAGGAGGGGCGGCTGAAAGAGAAAGAGGTTAATAAATGACGAGAGATTTATGAATGCTGCGGTCGTAAAGCTGATTGGCTGTGACATTGTGAGCGATGCATGTAACATATGACATGCACACACCAGTTACCATACACATAAATGATATGCTTGTGTTTAACTGTATGTAAATGTTGTTTGTCAGTTCCTACGTGCAGATGACGACTCAGCACCGTGCGATGGGAGGGTCAGCTTTGAGCTCTTCAGTAATCTGTCTGCGTTTTCACTCAGAGAACCGGAGGACCTATTGATGATCTGTCCACAACACACACTTCTCTCTGATTTACACCCCCGCCCCCACACACACACACACACACAATTATTCAGTGTAACAGTAAGAGGAGAAGGAGACATCAAGGAGAAAGACAGAGAGCTCTGGTCAGATGAGTAAGCAGAGTTCTGCTCCTGACTCGCAGGGAACAAAATCTATCTCACAGTTCACCGCTGAGGGTCACTCAGTCCTGGTGTTGTCATGGTAATGAGAATTTAATAGCCCAGACTTTCTAATGTCTGTGTTTTTCAGTGTGTGTGTATTTCAATGCATGTGCGAGTGTGTGTTCCCACATGTGAATGTGTTGGGTCGATGGCTTTTAGGCATGTAATCACAGGCAGCAGCAACACCCCCCGCTGCACTCCAGGGATTTTTCTGTGCAGATTTGTGTCTGTTGCATTTGGAAGTTATTGACTTCCATTTAGATTTAGATGTTCAGAGCGTTTGTTTCATACATCCTGGAGTACCAATCAGGAGGGGTTTAGTGCAGACAATATGGAGTGTAATAGAAGGTTTAGCCAATGTAGAAGGTCCGATGAAATAACGGCCACGCATCATACAGATGTCTTTTGAAGTTTTATTTTATCGCTTTCTCTTTTCTTCAGCAAAAACACAGTGAAAGCGACAAGAAAATAAAAGACCTAAAGGTTTCAATTACACATTTCTCAGTCATTTTAAAGTCTCTCAAGCTAGCATTTGTTGGTAAACAGGCCCAAACACGTTAGCCCAACAGAAATCAAATACAATTACTGTAAATGTATCACATTGTCCATGTAAAGGCACGTCAACAAACACTATACACAAATATAAAACAAAATGAAAGGCAATTATGCAGATTAATTTTGGGGCTGCACGTCTTTCCTTTGCATCCATGTTGGTTCTTACCCATAATGCCACAGTTGTACTCTTAACTCTGGTCATGTGACTAGTTACACTCTTACATCAAATAAACCGTACATAAAGAGCACTACATTTTAACCAAACATTATTTTAAGGTGATACATTTTAGACATATTTTCAACCAATGTTTCCCTTTTAACATCTTATTTATTACATTTTTAATCATTTTTATTGACTGTATGAGCTCAAATAATTATCAGTTTATGACAGAAAAATATGAAATAAACATCTCACTGAAATATGTCTCTGAGACACTTACAGCCAATATTTGGTTTTGTAAAATCAATAAAGCATGTCTTTATGTTATTGGTTGTGGTACTTAACACTAGAGGTTACTACTAACAATTACTTTCATTATCCATTAATCTATTGAGTATTTTTTTGATAAATAGATTAAATCTTCAAAATGTCTCTCACGGGTTCCCAGACCTCAAGGAAACATCTTCAAATGTCTGTTTTATCCAAAAACAACCAACATTATTATCAGTTTACTATATAAAACTAAGAAACAAATCCTCATACTGTATTTCAGAAGCTGGAACCAGATAATTTTTGCTTGGTAAATTACTTAATTGATTAAACGATTATTAAAATAATCAACTAATTGATGAATCAACTAATTGTTTCAGCTCTACTTAACGCTGTCTGTATTGTTCCGGTGTGATAAACCGCCCTCATTACTTTAAAACAAATGCTTAAAATAAACACATCCAACCTTGCATCTGCTTCCAGATTTTGGTGCATTTGGGATTTTGTGTGTTATATATCATGAATGGTTTATACAGTATTTTTTATTTGACAATTCATTTTGAAAAGACACGTACTTGCACCAATGAAAATGCACAGTTGAAAGAAAATCAAGGATAACACAAAAAGTCCCAGAATTTATTTCCATTGTGGTCATTGTTGTAGTTTAATTTAAAAAGTAAATGCACAGTCTATTCAAAATGTCCCAATACAGGCAGAATATGAATCTCCACTTTTCTCACAAAATGTCCAATGATGTCAGTGACCTTCAGAGCGGGGCTTCATTAAATTTTAAAAGAAACACTTCTGAGAAAACAATAGAGATGATTTTAGAGTCCATTATGATTCGTAAGCACCGCTGTGGGCTGACTAATCGGGCCGACGATGCTGTAACCTCTGTTAGTCCTGTGTCAACAAACGGTTTCTGGTACCTGAATCCACCACTACAATATAACATTGGTAATGGTTTTTAGTGCATGTGTAATGAATATTTACAAATTTTGTGTGTCTGCATCCATAAAGGGCTGTATGACCCAAACTAGTTTGTTTATTGAGTCACTGTGACAATGCTGACTAAAGTATTTGGAGATCTCGTGGTGGGTTTGGTTCTGTTTATGGAGCATTTTACTGGTTTATGTTTATACACCACACTGTAAGTGTAAAATAACGGAAATCTTCTGGCAGCAGGGGCGCCAGAAAATGTCTGTTAAAAAACGGAAAAATACTGTCTGTTAATTAACATAAATAAACTGTAAAAAAACCAAACAGTAATTATCTTTATATAATTAACCTTTACTACTGTAATATTACAAGACATATTTTACTTTTAACATATATTTATTGTTAGAATAGTCATACACTGTAAATCTAAGACCATTTGCATATAAATCACAAATGAAACATGTAATTTTACATTGCAAAAGCCCAAATTTACATTAACTCAGAAGTTTTGCAAAATAAATCTGTATTTTTACAAGAAATATTTTTAAAATTCCATGAAATCCTTTTCTTCTAACATAAATGAATTGTTTAAATAGAGTCATAAACCTCTAAAAAACAGAATAATTATCTTTAAAAATGATCAAGAAAAGCTTAAATACAGATAAATACGATTGTGACTACAAAAAATACTGTAAATCTAAGACCATTTACATATAAATCACAAATGAAACATGTAATTTTTAAGAAGAATTTCTGTCATTTTGAAATACAGACAAAGAATTTAAAATTTCTTGAAAAAAAATAAAAAAAATGTTTTTTTTTACAGTGCACTCCTCCACTTTAACAGTCTTTCTTACAGATCCACCATGTTCTCCCTTAAAGCCACTTTATATTAAAGATTACAAAGCTCAGGTCTCATTTCCTGAGTGTTTGCGTGTGTATGCATATGTGTGTGTACCCCAAAAAGACACACACACTTCTAACATAAAGGGGGGCCCTGTTGTTGGGGCTATAGCTTTTGAACCATCTCCCTGATGAAGATGGAGGGCACAGTTAAATAATACTTCCAGGCATGCATACAGGAGGCCCCCCCTCTATACCTCCAGGGCTCCAGAGGGAACAGGCTGAGCCTCACAATACTTTACCCCAAAGAGGCCTCCGCCCGCTGGGCTCCTGATGGCTGCACCTGGCCCCCGCAGCTCGGTCTTCTGAAGAGGAGAATGAAACCACACACGCTCCACATCCCATAAACCAGCTGTCTATCCATTTCTACCTCATTCATACACACTGGTGTCTTTGGGGACATTGTGTGTTATCATATTAGATTTTGGGGTGTTTTTCCCCCGCTGTTCTGGTCCTGTGTGCATATATGTGTGTGTGAGATATCATTTTTCACCCTACAGGGGCTCTGACTAACCCTGTAATCAAGCCTCCTCTTCCTCCTCCTCCTCCTATGCAACGAAGGCTTTTCAGGAAAGATCATACAGAAATATTAACTCTTTCTCTCTTTGTGTGATTTTTTGATACACATTAGAGTGAATATTTCTGACAGCTCTTGCCTCATGGCTAATTTAGACATCATTTCAGTCAGTTATAGGAGGATTTCTTCTTCTGTGTTGTTACGTATTCATATCCACTCAAGCCAGCTTGTCAAAACTCATTATTCTATCCTTCAACAATAATTTCTACATGTAAAAGTATAGGCACATATGGGACATAATTGCTGTACCACTTTATGATAAGTCACCCCGACGGGTTTATAAGTTGTAATTGCTTTACTGTCAAGGAATGGTTCATAATAATGCAGGTCTGCAGTTGTAAGAGTTAATAATTTGTTAATGTAGGTGCTCTGCTGCTCTTTTACAGAAGGTCAGAGGTCAAACAATCCATTGGAGGAGTCTTCCTGATGGATTTAAGAGCTAAAAAAGACAAATTAGGCACCAACAAATGCCACAAAAGCCATTCAAGCATTATAATAATGAAAACAACTTTTTCTAGAAAGTTGAGAGAAATAGGCCTACATTCCTCTTTTTGCATCAATCCTCTTCCCCCTGTTTTATCCGGAAAGAATTACTGCTGTAATCCAACATGCTGGTGCTGTTGACGGACAATCTGGTTCATTTCAGGATCAACACCTGTAATTGGGCCAAGTGGGACAGACAGAGGCTCGTTCATTCATCCCCCCTATGGTGGTTTAGAAACAACACAACAACTGAAAAAAACTTTTTCTGATTGGAGAAGTAAAAAAATCCAGATGTTGACCACAGCAACAAAACTTCAAACCTACCAACCTGTGTGTGTGTGTGTGTATGTGTGTGTGAATGTGTGTATGTGTGTGTGTGTGAATGTGTGTATGCATGTGTGAATGTGTGTATACGTGTGTGTATGGGTGTGTGAATGTGCGTGTGAATGTGCGTGTGTGTGTACGTGTGTTTACGTGTGTATGTATGTGTATATACGTGTATGTGTGAATGTGAATGTGTGTGTGTGTGTGTTTATGTGTATGTATGTATGTGCGTGTATACGTGTGTGTGTGTGTGTTTGTGTGTATGTGTGTACGTGTGTATGCATGTATGTGTGTGTGTGTGTGTGTGTGTGAATGTGT
>CAKAOH010028494.1:0-13009 GCA_916701665.1 Sebastiscus tertius | reverse complement strand
GGTTTAAATCTGGCTAACATCTGTTCATTACATACTAACAACTGGAATATAAATGGAAACATGCACGCAAGTGAGACTCATATGAATGAACCTCAGGGCGCTCATTGCAAACTACCTTTTAATGAAATAGTCTTTGAATATTATGATCTATGTCATTAGTTGGTTAAAAATATGCACTTATATACAAGTAAGAATACAAAGTAGTTGTGAGAATGTAACTTTTATTCCACCTTTACTTTAGTTGGTTGCAGCCTGAACAGTAGTTTACAAACACAGTCACTCAGGTGTGTGATTTTAAAACAGTTATTCACCACAGAGAACATTTATAGACGTGACAAATGTATTTCACAGACTTTAAATACAGTAATGTTACAACAGCTTTTGTGGAGGCATGAATTGCATTTCACGATTTAAACAATGTGTTTGTAGTTCTTCTTCATGAAAACACAATTGTTCTTGCTCTCAGTCTCTTTGAAAAATAAAGCTATATGCAGTAAATATATATGGAGGACATAACCTACCAAAATAAAGAATAAAAAAATATGAGGGGAAATTAAATAGAAGAGAAGATAGATAGGGCGATTAATACAAAGGCAAATGCATTGAGAAGCAAATTCAAACAGAAATATCAATTTAAGTCACATTTCATCAATTAATTAATTAATACCAACATTTATTTTGAATATTATTTCAGTACATTCAATGGTATATTTATTTATTTGTCAATATTTTTTTTATTTTGGCAGGTTCCATCCTCCATATAGATACAGTATATCTTATCCCTTAAGGTCTCTGAGCTCATCTCAAAGGACTGTGGTGTAATGTGATATATTGTGGTATAATTACTGACATTTTGCTCAAAATTCCATAAAATACCAGTTTTCCTGACACACAAAATAACAACACAACTGGTTTATTTAAGGCAAAAGTGTACCTGAAGTCCAAATCCAGTGTGAGGAATATTTTTTTTTATATCACATCAAAACTGTCACAGTCATAATAATGTGATGATCTACACCAGTTCTTTAACAGAGTCCATATTGGTTGTTTCTTCACTGGCCCTTCAGTGCAACAAAACACCACTTGCTTGTCAACATCCAACAACATCTGGAGTGCAGTTCTCACACATGACCATGGCCATGCACCCTTTAAGGTTTGCTTTTGGTGAATGCTTCCATGACACACACAATGTCTTCATATGTCAGAGACCCTGACAGATGTCTCATCTCCATGTCTCTTGTTAAGAAGAAACAGTCGTTCAAACGCACAGGGCGCTCATCAGATTTAGCTCCCACAGGCTTCTTTTTTCCCCATATTGCAACGCGTCGCCCTCATTTGGCCTCAGACACGTTTCTGAAGCTCATATACAACGTGCTGACCTCTTCGTGGATTGAATCCTTGCTGTCTTGGTGTCGCTGGCACTGCAGGATCAGAGCCACCAGCCTCTTGGGAAACTGGCCGCTGAACAGAAGGTAAATGCAGGGGTTGACACAGCTGTTCAGACTGGCCAGCAACATCAGGATGGTGAAAGTCGCAGCTGGAATGACAGAAGTGAGAAGCGTCATTGTCACCTCTGAATAGATTTTGTATGGATATGTACAGTATGTATGTGTATGTACAGTATGTATGTGTATGTACTGTATGTATGTGTATACGTATATATGTGTATATATATATATATGTTTTGATATAAACATTTTATATTGAATTTTCTTTCAAATTAAGTGAATGTTAACAAGGTTAGGCTTATTTGCAGCTTCTTCGCAAGGAATATTTTGCATTGGTTTTCTGTTTTACCCTAAATTTTCAACTGTACTGTGGTAAATATTTACTTGAAATTGTAAATAGAGTATTTATTACACACGCCTTAAAAATTAGTAATCAGGGTGTAGTGTTAGTTTAGTGTCAGAAACACAACTTTTCTATTATATATATATATATATAGTATATATATATTTGTGTGTATATGCAGGTATGTATGTATGTATGTATATATTTAACTTATTTATTTATTTATTTTTCCCCCCATTATTTAGACATTTGATTGAATTTTTTTCTTTCCCTCTCTGCTACTGTAGGTGAGTACCCCACGAATAGGTTGGGCGAGCACAATGTTTATTGTATATGTACACTTAAAAAAAGAAAAAATGGAAACACTCTTTTAAATACATGCTGCTCATTACATCATGCTACAAACATGTACATTCCTTGATCATGTAAAGTGTCAACGTCTCCAAATAAAAATGAATTTAAAAAAAAATGAATAGGTTTTGTGCGTAAAAGCGCACTTTTTCCGGATAGCTATACCAAAATAAGCTATACAGTAAAATAATAATAAAAATAAATAACCACTGCAAACTGAGCACCAGACAGAAATACTTAAAGTAACTGTAACTTTTTACAGGTATAACTCTACCGGGTCGGGATCCCGTGCGCGCTCGCATAATGCGCGCTCGCGTGTGGCCGGAGTCACTGCTCCGCTGCCTGCTTGCCTTCACTCACACACCGCACGCGTTCTCGCTGTCTCGTTCCACCTCTACACATGCATGCATACGCGCACACTACGCACTACAGAAGAGTTAGATTAGCTCCTCCAGAGAGAAACGTTATCGTCTCTGACCAAAACTCCTGTGTCTCCCTGCGGGTGCAGTCGGGAGGCGATAACGTTTCTCTTCCTGCTTCAGCCCCGGAGGCTGAAGCAGGAAAAGCCAACACTAGGATCAGCACTGATTCATGGAGAGACCTTCGTCTGGTCAACTAACATTACTGCCAAGCAGGTGAAATATAGAGTGATCACTGTTTTGAGCGATGCTCGTTCATGTCTATTTAGAGCGAGCACAAGCGCGAGCCCGACCCTGACTTTCGTTGACTTAACGGCCACAGGTGTCGCTGTTAAGCATTTCTGAAAGTTACAAATATTCCCTTTAATGACTTACTTTCTTTTGGCGCATTTGTGTCCCAGGCGGACCAAAGCTGGACAGTGAAGAAAGGAGCCCAGCAGACAATATAAGCCAGCACTATGACCACCGTCATCTTCAGCGTCTTCACCCTGGCCTTGGACATGCCGGCCACACCGCTGGCTCTGGATGATGTCACTGCAGGGAGACTCACGTCGACCCTCTGCTGTTGGGTCTTCTGGTACAGGTTGATCTGGATGGCTCTGCAGATGCGCACTTGGCAAACAACAACTGTGATGACAGGTAGAATAAAGATGACCAGCGTGGTCCAGGTGATGTAGGTCTGCAGCCCCCACGGCTGGATGAAGTTGGCCCAGCAGTCAAACACACCAGGTGCAACCTCGACCTGGGAGAAGATGAAAACCTGTGGCAAGCTGCCCAGCAGAGAAACCCCCCACGCAATGCACACTGGGATGTTGAGTCTGGTGCTCGTCCTCTGGAACTTCACCATCGGGTTGCAGACAGCCTGATATCGGTCGACTGTCATCACCACGATCATGTAGGTGGAGGAAAACATGCCGAGGACCTGGAAGTACTTCACCAGGCGGCACACGAGGTCCGGTCCCACGAACCTGTCCGTGATGTCCCACATGAGCTGCGGACACACCTGGAAGAAGGCGACCACGAGGTCCGCGAGGCACAGGTGGAAGACGAAGACGCGCATGCGGGACATCTGTTTGCGTTGTCTCCAGAGGACCAGCAGCAGCGAGGAGTTGAGGACGGTGGCGCTGATGAAGATGATGCTGAGCAGAGAGATCTCCAGCCTGGCCAGACTCTCATCTCTCTCCTCGTTCTCCACGTTAAAGGTACTGTTGTTCAGAGGACACATTGTGTTTCTGGGTCGTGGAGGAGTTCGGAGAAACAGGCTGGTGGGGATTAAAAAAAGAAATAACTTTTTGTATTCTTCTCTTATGCATTTCTGCATTATGCAAATGAGGGGGCTGTCAATAAAGGCATAAATACATAAATAAATACATATATTAAAAATATATATATAAAAAAATAAGTGCAAAAAATAAATACATATATTTTAAAAAAGTATTAAAAAAAATAATTGTACAAAATAAATAAATAAAAAATGCAAAAATAAATAAAGTTACAAATGTATAAAAATAAGAAACAGGCTGGTGGGGATTAAAAAAAACAGACTCAAAAAATGTTTAAAACAAAATTGATCTGAAAACTTTTACTTGGTACTTTTCATTCTGAAGAAAAGTTTCTTTTGTTAGAAATTATCTATTAAATTAAAACGAAGACGAAGTAATCACCGATTACTTTTGATGAATTTAAAACATGAATGAAAGACCGAGAAGCAGAATCAATCTGGGAGCTGTCTGTGTTTCTGAATATTCTCACTTTAACGTTTTGCTTCACACACTTGATTTTAATGTGTTTTGTATGATATTATGCTATGTATTTATTTTGCATTTGTTGTATGTTGTGGCGTCTGAAACTTTAATGTATGTTTAAATGCTGATGTCTTGGCCAGGTCTCTCTTGCAAAAGAGATTCTTAATCTCAATGAGTACTACCTGGTTAAATAAAGGTTAAATAAAAAAACAAACAAACTGTAACCATTTGTCAGCAAGGCATCTAATAGCAAGTATTTCTACCTACCTTTTACAGATGTGTTTTTCAAATAGTCCCAGAGGTGAATTGATGCTGCTGTGGTCGAGCTCACGTTGGGAATAATCTCTAGGGAGGAGGAGGGTGTACAGCTGTGCCCTTGTGTTTTATGTGAGGATGAAACTGGGTGGAGCTTCTAAAGATTCATTTAGCACTGTGATTACCAGGCTAATAAATTATTCTTTAAATAAAGCCTGTAACTGTGCTCAAAGTGTTTGTGTACATAATGGAATTATTATACAGGTGATATGATTGAAAGCTCCAGAACAGCTAATAAATAGACTTTTGAGGTGATTGTTTATCAGTTTAGCAAGACTTTTATCATACCCTTAAAGGTTCCATATTATAAAAAAGTGAGATTTTCATGTTTTTTTTTTTATTATGAAGCAGGCTTAAGTCCTATATAAATACTGTGAAAGTATCGAAACACTCAATCCACAGGGAGATACACACACAGCCCGTATTCAGAAACTCTGCATTTGAAAACAAGCTGTCAGGATTTCTGTCCATTTGTGATGTCACGAATATACAATATTTAAGCCCTTAACACAATTTTTAAACGTCAACATTCTAAATGTGTCCCAGTTTATTTCCTGGTTGCAGTGTATGTGAATGACATCAACTGACAGGAAGTACACACGGACCCAAGCTGTTGCCTAGCAACAAAATTCTGTTGCAATTTTGTCGCCATTCTATCGAAATGCGTTAAAACGGAGCGTTTCAGACAGAGGGTAAATGCAGGCATATTCAGGCCGACAGTATGAGGAAAATAAAGTTTTTTTGAACATTACAGCATGTAAACATGTTCTAGTAGAAACACAAAATATAAATATTAACCTGAAAATGAGCATGATAAAATAATAAAATAAAAATTAATAATTATTAAAGGTCACATACCTTTAATAATTATTAATTTTTATTTTATTGTTTTTTGGAATTTATTTATTTAATTATTATTATTAATTATATTATTATTTTTTCCTGCCAATCTATACTGCTCCACACTCCAGTCCAGTAGGTGGCGTTATAATAATGCACCTATAAGCTGGTGTGCCAACCACCAATAAACACCAGAGAAGAAGAAGAAGAAGTAGTAGTAGTTGTGTCGTTGTAGTGTTTCTGTAATAGTCGCTCTTGGTCCTTTATTTATAGGCTAAACGATGTAACGTTTATCTAATGTATGCACTTATCGTTGATTCTATGATCTACATGTGTCGATAACAGACAACATTCATGGATATCTACCCAGCTAGCTAGCTAGCGTTAGCTCTAAGGCTAACCTCAGTGCTAACAGTAGATAACAGTAGTGTTGTTATCCAGCAGCTCCGATGCCTCAGGAGGGAGAGCAGTCTCTTCCTCTGGTCCGCTCTCTGAACAGTCAGATACCAGTCAGCGCTCTGTTCCGGAACCACAGCCCCCGGGTGGTGCGACCACTATGGATAGACTACCGAGGAGAACCGAGGGCTTACGTGGATCTACAGCCAGGAACTGGACGAGAGATGGCCACGTTTATAGGTAAGACAGCTTTTTATTACAAGATACTTAATGCATTTAAGGTGCTGCTGCTTTGTCTCATAGTGGTGGAAGTACTCAATGTCAGATCTTTAAATTAAAGCTTCAGTAGGCAGGATATTTGTCATCATTAGGCAAAAATTCCATATTAACCTTTCAGCATATTGTAATTAAAGTGATCTGAGAGAAAACTAGACTTCTGCACCTCCTCATGGCTCTGTTTTCAGGCTTTAGAGAATCTAGCCCGTGACGGGAGATTTTGGCCAATCACAGGTCATTTCAGAGAGAGAGCGTTCCTATTGGCTGTGCTCCAGCTGGTGGGCGGTGCTTGGTATTTCCTCAACTGGTCTCAACATGGCTGCTGGGTCACAAACTTTCTCATTTTACAGCTAAACAGTACACTACAAGATGTTTCTGAAAACATTTTACGCAAGAAATAGGCATTACAGTAACATAATATTGATTCATATTTGATCAGTGCTGCCTAGTTTGACCGTTTGATCGGAGTTTGCGAGTGATTGACAGCTGCTCAGAGACAACAAGGCTCCAGCTGACGAGAGACTTTGGCCAATCACAGGTCATTTCAGAGAGAGAGAGTTCCTATTGGCTGTGCTTCGGTCATGTGGCATTCAAAATTTTACTTAAAGGTGCGCTATTAGTGATATTTTCATGTTTTTTGTTATAAAGCAGGCTTAAGTGCTATATAAATAATGTGAAAGTATTGAAATGCTCAATCCACAGGGAAATACACACAGCCCGTATTGAGAAACTCTGCATTTGAAACAAGCTGTCAGGATTTCTGTCCATTTGTGATGTCATAAATATACAATATTTAGACCCTTTACACAGATTTAAACGTAAACATTCTAAATGTGTCCCAGTTTATTCCTGGTTGCAGTGTATGTGAATTTCATCAGCTGACAGGAAGTACACATGGCCCCAAGCTGTTGCCTAGCAACGCAATTCTGTTGAAATTTCGTCGCAATTCCATCGAAATGCACTAAAATGGAGCGTTTCAGACAGAGGGTAAATACAGGCATATTCAGGCCGACAGTATGAGGAAAATAAAGGTTTTTTTTAACATTGCAACATGTAAACACGTTCTAGTAGATACATAGAATACAAGTATTAATCTGAAAATGAGTATAATATGGGACCTTTAAAGCTGAAGTAGGCGAGATTGGAGCAAATATGATTAAAAAAAATGTTATTTTTATAAAACGGTCGCTATATCGTGACAGTAGTACATGAAACAGGTAACCTGAAAAAAAATCATGTGCCTCTGAGATTTCACAGACTGGAGGAAAACAACCAATCTGTCCTCCGCTGTCCTCCGATGCTCCTAACGGCATCTGCTGCCCAGATTTACAACAGAAGTTTTTCATGTTATTTCTATAATATTTTACAGCTCTTTTAATTTGTGAACATGGAAAACATCTCTCACTGAGATGAATAGCAGCTGCTGTTATTTCACAGTTTACATTTTCTTAAACTCAATTGAATGTTGCATCTCAGACAAAAAACATTATGAGCAACAAAGTTGGTCACCAATTAGTGTCAGTGGACTTACCAAAAAGTGTGACCTGATTTGTGTGAGTGACTTATAGGCTTGCTTTGATTTGCAGTTTAGTATGTGAGTTGCCAGTGCATTATGGTATACTGTATATCACATCATGTTTTATGCGTGTTTTTCCCAGGTCACCCATGGATGTTCAGAGATGCAGAGACTGATGAGCCACTGAGGGTGAACGGCAAAGAACTGTTTCTTCCTAAACCCGCAGAGGGTAGAAATGCTGATATCACATTACCAGGTAAGATTAGCCACATTACCTAAAATATTAGCCGTTATCATCATACAGTATGTAATGCATTACTAGTCACAGACATACAACCAAAAGTACATTTATGATGCACTGTGTAATAAGCTCATTTCAGTGTAGACTGCGTCTGAGCACACTTAACTTGATGGTAAATTCCAGAATAAATTGTGTATTTTGAAAGGCTGTTTTTGATCACGGTGCTGTGAACAGTTTCCAGTCTGGTGGTTAAACGGGACACATTAGTACTAATAGTTTTCCACCTGCCTTTAGTGTTATCTGGTCATGCAAGTAGTTTTGGCTTTATTTGGCAAGTTTTTGAGATCCCTTTTACTGATACTTCAACCACACTGCAAAAAACGTAGATGAATGATATTTGCTTATGATGCTCAAATCATCACAAAATTACATAACAAAAACTTCAGAAATATATATTTTACAGAAACACACAAGGGTTACACAGGGTAATTGTAATAATAGTTTTCCCTTTGCAGTGATTTTCTAATTTAATAAAGCTTTGCGTGCCACAAACCATTGATTGACAGGTGTTTTTAATTCAGGGACTATGTTAATAATCATTTTTGATTCAGTTAAAACTTCTTTTTTTTCATCAGAGATATTTGTAAATGCATCAGTAAAACATGACTGTATTTACACTGGTATCAAGTTGTTTGTTGTTGTAATTTGAAGAAGGAAAGACAGTCTCTTCTTAACAAACACCTGTTTGGCTTACACAGTTTTCAGCCTCAAGGATCGTGCTCTTCAGATTATTCGGCGTCTGGTACGAGCAGAAGACTACAGGAGGTTGGAAATAGCACGGTGTCTCCACGAGGAGCTGGAAGATCCGCCCAGTATACTGAAAGATCTCCAGCGCATGAACCAGCGAGTAGAGCAGCATCTGCTGGAGAGGATCCAATGCCAGGAGGAATGAGGCGTGAAACTGGATGGATGATAGACAGCAATATTGTACTCCACCACATTATTAGAAAGCAAAGAAGCCAGAATTCATGAAGAATAAGATAAAACGTTGGAGTTATGTCTTGGGCGAGTGAGCAGCTGTTGCAAAGACTTCCCCAGAGGTCTTACATTTGCTGCAAAGGAGTTTGATCTGCTGACTGTTATATTCACTCATTGGCTTTGGCAAATGTCTTCCTCTGCAGAAAAAATACCGTATGTACCATTTACCTTTTAGGAAGAGGAGTTTTTATATAATATAATGGCAACATCGTCAAGTAAATAGCGTTGTTTGTCCTCTAAAATGGTATTTATGGATTTCAATGTTTATTCCTAAAAGGCCACTAGAGAAATGGGGATGTTTTAGCCATTGATGCCTATCTGATTATGTTGCTCTCTACTATATTTTGCCATATAGCCAGGTTCTGTCATAAGTAAACTCCCTCAAAAAATCCTTTTCCATCATATGCACAAGACAGAACTTACAGTACAAGAATGTTTGTGTCTTGCATACAGTGTTATGATTGATCTTCTGTCATAAATATCACAATTTATAAAGGACAGGCACATTAGAGAGGAATCTCAGAGTATGGTATGTCTTGTTAATATTCTTATTGGGAATGCCTGAGGTAAGGTGATCTTAACAAATCCAGTTTAGTGCACTTCTCCTCTCAAAACACTTCTTACCTTGTTATTCTACTGTAGCTGTTAAGCTCAGCAGTTTAACCATGATGGAACTGTTCAGCAATCATCACAAAGCTTTGTGCACTTTGAAGGTGCTCTGTATGATATCCAGAGCACTAATATTGCAGCAAACTAATATTTGCTATGTAAAGATATAGTGGAGTAATGTCTACCTGAGCAGAGAATGAAGTCACTCTCCCTCTGTGTGTGTTGTAATCAGAGTTTCTCTGTGCTTTGTCGACATCCCCGGGCCAGCTGTGCATGTGAGAACACGGATTAAAAGTCTGTGAGCATGCCCCACTGGCTAGCTCACGGTCGCCGTTCTACCCCTCATACGGCGGTTACAGCTGATAACGCTGTCCTCACCGACTGTGCCGTTGTGGAAGCATAGCACACACCCTCTGGTCTC
The DNA here is from genome assembly GCA_916701665.1 of Sebastiscus tertius. NCBI lineage: Eukaryota > Metazoa > Chordata > Actinopteri > Perciformes > Sebastidae > Sebastiscus > Sebastiscus tertius. The sequence continues at coordinate 3,051 of CAKAOH010028494.1, read as the reverse complement.
CCCCCAGGTTAACACCGTTAGCTCTGTCCGCACCGTTGCCTTTGTTTTCACTGTTAGCACTGTTAGCTACGAGCCGCCGGCTCAGCTGTCGCCATGTTGAGAGCCGTGCGGAGGCAATAGAAATGCTCCCAATCTCCTATTTAGCACCTTTAAATTTGGAAAAAGATGGAGTGATTATGGATGTATTTTCCAAAATGGTCTTTTCTGGTAAATGTGGACTTTGTGTCAGAGTATACCTACCACCATAAATGGGCAGAATCTCTTCTTAAACCTTGTCTTGCAGCTGATTTCCTCTAGGAAAAACAAAATAATTAACCTTGTCTTTACATTTCTTAAGACCAGGCTGTGAAACACTGTGACTAAGGAGTTTATGCTTCTATGGTTTTTGTCTACTTTGTAATTCTTTGCCTATTTTGTTCTTCTGCTACTGTATCTCAAAGACCTTCATTGTTTATTTGTGTAATAAATAAATAAAAGATATATTTCTTACTGGTTGAAGACTGTGAAGACTTGCTATGTTAGTTATTTGCTCAGCTTACAGCGATTGATTATGAACTGTTAAATTATGAACAAGACGTCACAAAGACAAAAAATATCATAAAATTGAGACCTTTCTAAGGGCATATAACGGTGATTATTGAGAAGCTATTATGTTGGTGAAGAACTGCAACATTACCACTTTTTATATTGTAAGTCTGATGAAAGGATATTTTGAAATCACAAGATAATATTACTTTCAATTGTACCGTTAGGAATATTCAGGGCTGTGTAGCGCAAGAAAGTTAACCGATTAATTGGGTTTCATCTGTAATATATAACGTTTGGTAAACTGAATAACTTGGATAAACTCAGACAAACACAAGGATGTCCACTCCAAGTCACATGTCAAAATCTGAAATTATAACCTGCTCCAGTTTACCGCAGCAGGGGTACTGTTGCCAGAATTGTTGCTTAGCAACACAGAAACACAACCCATCTCTCTGTGTGTGTGTGAGAGTTGAGGTGAGCTGGCTGCAGTAATATCAGGAACATGCAAGCAGGAGAAAAGAAAAAAAGATGGGACTCGAGTCGTTTCAGGGTAGTGAAGTAAGTACTTGTCAAGAGCTTTCTATAGGTCTCTCTCACACACACATACAGTATTTGTTTGGCAGCAGTGCATGATGTCACCTTGTTGGACATAAGGAATAGACGTTAACTCATGAGCATGATCTTTCGATTTTCTTCAACAGCATGACATCTTGGCCAAAGAGTCACCCTGTAATGTTTCCACATCTCCAGACAGACCACTGGAGCAAAATGAAAACAATGGTAAGAACAAATTATATATCAACAACTTGATATATAATCTAAAGACACTCTTGATTAATATCAAAAACATACTTTGCATTCTTGTGAGACTATGAAGAGTTATTCACATCTAGGTTCCAGTTTATCTCGCATCACTTCCAGCTGCCTTGTTGAAGGACAGAGGTTTGTAAAAATGATCCTATTTTTACAGATAATATGAAATTGGGAGGTGACCCGAGAGCACTTTGCACATTACAGAGAGATCTTCATGTTACGAAGGAAAAATGCGTTTCTAATTTGGTTTTATTACATGTACATGCCCCGGTGTATGAATCACATGAAGGAGCTCTAAACCAAACCCCCAGCAGCAGCCTGTTACCTCCTCTGACACTGGATGAAACTACAGATCCTGTTCCCTCCTTTGTGAAAGCATACAGTAGGTCCCACACGAATAGGATAAATATCTTTCTGTTTATTATTTGCTTGCCTGCTTTTTCATTATTATATTTCTTTTTTCTTTAGGTGTGCATCAAAACACACCAAAAACCTCACCTCAAAACATGCCCCAGTTCAGGAATGAGTTCAACAACCGTGCCAGGATGGGCTTCTGCTACTGGCTCATTGAAAAGAAGGCCTCAACATGTAAGCACTGATCCAAATGTCACAGACGAGAAGTATCAGCTTGGCTTGACATTCACATGCACAAACCCTTAATCTCTATCATTGCTGATCCCGCTGTACAGACTTTCCACTGTACGCTCAACCTTTATAGTTTTGACGCTTACATTCAGAGATGACCAGGTAGCTTTTATCCCCCCTGCTATGTCTCACTGACTGACTTCGGTTCAGTGCATGGTTGTGAGCAGCAGGTCAGACCTTCTGATTTGATATTAATCCTCATTTGACCAACACAGACCTCCTAGTCTGCACACATTTCATTTTATGTTAGAAAGTGGATTGAGTGAACAGATAATCAGCATTTTCTGTATTCATAAAAGGAATGTAAGCATGTCCAAATGTCCATCACAAGCAGCATTTTTAAGAGGGACAACTCTGTGTCTTGTGTTTTAGAATAACTAATGTCACTTTACATTGTGATTGGTTTGCACAGGTCAGAGGACTGATGCATCTTTATTCCTTCCTTACAGGTAAAAGACACAGCTTCGGTGCCTATAAGACCTCTCTGGGATTACCAAAAGTCTAACAAAAGGTGTTACTGTCTAAAACAGGGGTGTCAAACTCTTTCTAGTTCATGGGCCACATACAGCCCAATTTGATTTCAAGTGGGCCGGACCAGTAAAACCATTGCATAGTAACCTATAAATGACAACACCTCCAAATTGTTCCTTTTCTTTTAGCGTGACAAAGTACATTTTGAAAATGTTCACAATTAATGAACAATCTAAAGCACGTGGGATCTGTAATATCCAGCATAGAGCCTGCTACTCTTTTTTGTAACCCATAATTAGTCATAATTAATTTAAATCATTTAACAGATTTCACTCAGAGTCTATTATGTATAATTAATCCTCTTTCACCTTACCAGAGTGTGTCCACCATTTCCACAACCTGAAGAGGGATTTTCCTTTCAGGAGAAATGCTGTTAATTTGAAGTATTAAACTTGGAAATCAAACAATTGTAGGGAAGGGCATAATGACCACTGTTTAAGGTTAATGTGTAGATATCTAGTCAGGCAATTGAAATGTATTGAGTGGCCTACACCTCTTATATACTGTATAGTATCACTGTTCTGCATGAAATAC